>JACEIK010004062.1:34226-51985 GCA_018107945.1 Datura stramonium
ATGACGAACCGTCACTGGGTCTGACGAGGTCTGGTCCCTTTGATGGAGGTTCCAATGGACTGTCAAATGATTGACGGCCCGTCATGGCAACCGTCACTTATGACAAGATTTTCAGGCCCTTTATTTTGAGGTGACGGAGTGGACGACAGACCGTCAGTCAAGTGACGGCCCGTCACCCCGATCGTCACTTGTAGGCAAAGTTTTGGGCAATTCTGTTTAAGCCTGACGGTAGAGACGACAGACATCAGGCTTACGACGGCTCGTCACCTATTCCGTCAGACTCACAGCAACCAGAAATTTCAGATTTCTAAATATTTTCCTAGGGATAGTTTCATATATTCCCACTCATTTAGTCCTTAAATTACGTCATTTTGTGAATATTTCAAGGGATTTAAAGGGGTAATCGATCCTCCTTCCTCATTCCCCACTCAGATTCTCAGACTCACATTCGTAACTCCAAAGCTTCTTTCTCAAGCAAGAGCTAAGGCTTTCAACTCTTCTCAAAAATTCCAAGCTTCTTCCCAATGTTTACTACTCCAGGTATGTGGGAATTCAACAAGGGAACTCTTTCATCCTTGTGTTCCAAAGCTATCCTCAGAAACCCTTTTCTATACTAGACCTCTAAGAGTTATGAACTAGGGCTTTCAGATAAATTATGAATGCTCTTCAATTCCTGCTATTTTGTTAGTTCTATTACCCTAGCATATGATCTTTATGATTTTGTGTAAATTTCATAGTATGATTTATATCCCTAGCTTTAATATGATTCTTGGATTGATCCTTTCATGACTTGAAAGCTGGTCTAAGATGCTATATTTTCCATGGAATATTGTTTAAACATGATATTTAGCATATATGTTCAACTTGAAGTTAGCATTTTTAAATTATGAATTTACTTAGCCTTCCCCAGGAATGTCAGTTGATCAGTTTGATTTTTTATCAGTCTTTTGAGAAACTCAGTAAATTCAGTAGTATCAGTTTATCAGCTTATTAGTTGCTCTTTAGACTGTTACGACACTTTCAGATAAATCAGCTCTAACAAGTCTTAGAACACATTTTCTTTCAGGTCCCTAGACTCTCAGAACACTTTCAGATAAGTAGTTCTGACTTAGTCTTAGGACACTAGTTTTGAGTTATCAACATAGTTAGACACATTTAGGATTTCTAGTTAGGATAACACTTCGCACCAAGTGGGCTGGGGTTCAATGCACCTAGGTTCCCAGAACTACATTTCTACCATAGGTTAGCAGCTCGAATGGGCCAAGAGAGTGATCACTCAGTTCAACCATTATACCCTGGCAAGGTACAGTGGGCTTTCTCCGATGAGGTGTATACATCGGACTCCATGTTTATCTCACGTCTCTACATGTTGGTTATAGTCTCTCCCACAATACAGTTCAGTCTAGTATAGTCATGATTCTCAGTCCAGTCCAGATCTTTAGATTTCAGTCTATTTTTGCAGTATTACAGTTCAGCTTATTATTACTCAATATATGTATGTTTTAGCTCCTTCTCTCTTACTCAGTACATTCAAAGTACTAATCACATATTTCTATGTGCTATATCATTTTATTATATAGGCTCAGGTACCCACCCTCCGCACCACAGTTAGTTCTCTCTCGGCGATTCACAGTAGCTTCAGTGGTGAGTACTCATCTACCGAGGGTCGGAGTTTCTTTTCCAGTTGTATTTCTTTTGTTTAGTTTCAAACATTAGATTTATCTAGGGGTTTGTCCCGGAAACTCAACAGTTCATTTTAGAAAGCTTTCAGACAGTATTTATAGATTCAACATGGGTTTTCAGAGTTTGTTCAGATTTTGTTATTATTTTGTATTTATTTATTTCTTTAGTCAGCTTCCGCTTTATTATTATTATTTTCAGCAGATTAGTCTTAGAATAAGTATGCTTTAACATGGGTTTGCATGGGGTCACTTGTGATCCTAAGTATCGTGTCGCGTCTAGGGTACGAACTCGAGTTGTAACAAAACGTGGGAGAGCAGGAGCAAGGAACATACGGACTCCATAACTAGGGTTCATTTTCTACCTTTTCTTTTCCATTCTTGTAATTACATGGATTCAAACACTTTGTTTAATTCTTGTAAAAGCATGAGTGGATAAGACCCTTCTTCTAGGGTTAAGGCCGCATGATATGAACACATTAGCTTAATTATTATTTGGTTCAAGTTTCTTCATTGTTGATTGTTCTTGCATTCTTGTATTTATCATTTTTATGCTTCATCACCATTGAAATGCATTTATTAATCTTAAGTAAAGTTGAAAGAGTAAACCCTAAGATAGAATGAGGAATGCAAGAAGTGAGTTCAAGTCTTCAAGACTTTATTCGCGTTTAGGATAGAAATACACCTAATACACCTTGCTTGGTTATGAAATGGGAAGATAGTTAGACACTTGAAATTAAATTGTCACATCACCTCTCACAGATGTAGTTGTGAAGTCAAGTATAGCTTAAATGATTAGAGGATCAAAAGACCATAATCAACGGAATTAACCCCATAAACTACACCCTAGATAAATGTATATGAATTAGGTTGTCACATCCCCGCTCAATGATGTAGTTATGAGGCTAATTCGACTAGATGTTTATAGGCTCGAAAGAATGTAAACATGGCTTTAATTTTGTGAGTCAAAAATGAAGATAACTACTTGAATTAATGAGAATGATAGCTATGCGTGATTGTTGGCCTTAACTCTGGATTTTTCTTCTTATTGTTTTCAACTTAAATTGTGATCGCTCTTAGAATTCAATAACAAACAAACTACAAAGTCTTGGTTACTACCGCACTTGTGAAATTTGAGATTGATACTTGAACTTGATTATTGACTGACAGTTCTAGCCCCTGTGGGTTTGACATACGGCTCTCAAGAGCCACTATATTACTTATACGATCACGTGCGCTTGTGCGTGTACCAGAGGCATAGCATACACACATGTCAGAGGATCTTATTTCTGCCCTTCCAGTCATGACCTACAGGGGACTCTAGAAATCCATGTATTGTATCGACGTGATACCTGCTCCCACTCATCTGCTCGTCTAGATGCTCAACTCAGACACGAGCCACTCATATCATAACTGTTCACCCAGATGCTTATCTAGAGAATGAGCCACTCATCTTTAAGTATCAATATGTACCCAACCAATCACACTTTCACTCGTCTAGATGCTCACCTTGGATACGAGCCACTCATATCATAATAAGAACTTATTATCCAACTCTCATCAATATATCCAATATGATTATCGAATTAGTCACCTCATATGACAACTCAGAGTGATATATCAACCAACATTCATCAACATAACTTATCGTGCATTTCATTTAGTCAACTCATATGACAAGTGAAAAATATACATAAATCAACAATCATCTCAACACATATGACCCCTCATAAGTGTATATTGATTACTACAATTTTGCACTTAAATTTAAAAACAAACAATATTTATTCATCGGGGAGCTCATTCACAGAATGTAACTAAATCATCATTACCTCTATCACTATCAGCGATCAAAGACCAATTAATCATATTTAGAAATTCATGACCTGTATAAATCCTCAATTAAAGTTGACTACACATAATTGTAATTTGCTATTGTAATGCCCCGAAAACTCTAAGACCAGACACCGGGAGTTGAAATGGAGAAAACAGGATTTTCTACACCAGATCACAGAACGAGTCGTCCTGTGGTCTGGGGGTTAGGAAGTGGAGAATTTGACAATGACCCGTTAAGTGACCCATGGTCCAAGATGGTTTAGGAAGTGGAGAATTTGACAATGAAGTTGACGAGTGGGTTAGAACGAGTCGTTGGGTACACCACAAGTCATGGTGTCTCTCGTGGTGACCAACATGAGGTTTTTGGCAGTGCACTCTGCTGGTGCCCCAGCGCACGCGCAAGCGCACGTGGTCGTAAAAATAATAAAGTGGCCCTTTTTTCAGAGCTAGATGTCGAACCCATAGGGACAGGACCAATTTAGCGAATATTCAAGTTCAAGAGTTAAAATTAACTTCACAAGTGTTGATTGAAGAGATTTTGGATATATCCTAATTAAGTCTAGGGGTGATCACAAAATACTTTAGAAACAATATAAGAAGCAACTAGAGTTAAGGCCTAATAATCATGCAATGCTAAAATTCTCAATGGTTCGAGTATAAAAACTTCAGTTGTTGTCTCACATAATTAAAATTCTATCTGCATGGTATTTCGAGCCTCTAAATACGACAAACTAGTCTCACACCTACACCGTTGAGCGGGGATGTGACGTCCTAATTCGTGAGCAACTTAAATACATGGATTGTGTTTACAGAGTTTGCACCCTTGATTAAGGACTTTCGTACCTCTAATCATTTAATCGAACTTAGCTTCACAACTACTTCTATTAGTGGTGATGTTATAATTCTAAGTTGGTGTCTAGCTCATCCTGTTTTAGTAACCAAGAAAGGCAAATTTAGGTATAATTTATTTCCTAATTGCGAATCCTATCATAAAGGTTAGAACTTGCTCCCTACATTCTCATGTTCTAGCCTAGGGTTACTCTTTCAAGCTGTTACCCAAGCTTAACGTGTATGTTTTCATGGTGATCAAGCATAAAAACAACAATACTAAAGAATGTAAGATAAAACAACAACCAAAACTCAAACCAAAAAGAATTCATGAATTTACAATCATATTACGTAGCCTTAACCCTAGAGGAAGGGTTTTAGCTATTCATGTTCGTACAAATACTCAAAAACATGATTCAAGTAGAGTACTTATAAGAATAATTAAAAGATAATGAAAAATAAGGAACCCTAGGAAGAGTTCTTCCGTTCTCCCTTCGCTCCTCTACGGTTTCCCCAAAAATATTTCGTGACCAATGATTTTAGGAGCTAAGGTTCTAATTTATACAAAGTGGGAATTGGAAAATTTTGGCTGGCCATGAAACTTCTCCGTGGCACGCTGCCCATCGTGCAGCTCAAGCAGTGTGACATGGACCTATCGTGGATGGCTACTGGATTTCTCGGAAGTCGCATGTCCTTGGCACAGGCTGTGCACAACGCTCGGCATGGCACGGCACTCCTCGCACGCGATGGCTTGTGTGACACCGGAGCTGGCCCGCAGCAAGGCCTAGCGTGGCACGGCGCCAATGCACAGACGTACTGGAATGCCCCTCCTCGCGCGACATGGCACGGCCCTCAGCGCGAAGCTTTTGCTGCGTGGCACGCTGCCCTTGCCGGCAGTCCCTCTCTATGGCCTGCCATGTTGCCTTCATTTTCCATCCAAGCCGAACTCCAATCCTTTGCTTCAACCATCATTGTTTATTCCCTCATATGCATTTTACACCTATAAAACAAGGACTAATCATGTTGGTTAATGCATACCCAAAAATATTCAAAATCACATGAGAATGTAATTAGTTTAATTGACAAACATGACTTAATTAAGTTATAAAATAGCACTGGACACGTAATTATGCCCAAGATCACTACCCCTAACTTAAAGCCTTGTTCGTCCTCTAAAAACTCTTTTACATCTCATGCACATGAATACTCACACATATCTAATTGAAGCAAGACAATTTAAGCTAAGGCCACACCGATTGTTTTAGATAGCAAGTTAAAAATAGAGCATGCAAGATTTAACCATTAAAATCAAATATAACTATGTAAAGACTTCCTAGCCTCAAGAATCGACTCTCAATCCCAACAACCTCATGCAAATTAACCGATCGAGAAATCCAACATGAATTTTATCTTTCATTAAACATGTGCCCTCACAACAAGAGAGATACCCATTTTCGCTCATATGTTTTCAAATTATAACATGCATGGGTATGTAGATAAGAAACAAGCTCACTCTCACAATGAATTCACATGCCACGTGTATTGACCCATAAGCTTGCCCTTAGTGTTTCACTCCACTAATTTAAGAATGTTCGAAAGTAAGATCAAGTAGGACTTATCGGGCTGTAATGTTAAGCTAAGGGCGGGTAGGTATTATTTATGGCTAATAATAGTGACTATCTTCCCTAAGCGCTTTTAATACATCACACTTTCCTTAGGAATTTCCATACTCTTACTTCACCTTTATTCTTTTCTCCCCCATTTTCCTCTTTTGTTTCCCCATTTCATTAGGTACACTCAAGCTGTTAGTAAGGAGTACTTGAGCAATTTTCTTAAATTTTCTTTTTCGCTCTTTTCTTCTTTTACTCTCTACTAACTCTTATTCATTTTTAACCAAGTGCACCTCTAGTCTTCTCTTCAACTCCCACAACTACTATTTTCCTTCTTATTTCACTTCTCACTCCTTAACTTCTTTTGCAATTTCACCTAAGCGCTTAGGAGTTTTGTATCAAATTCAAGGCTAATGAAAAGAAAGGATTAATCTCATATTAAGGCTAGAAAACAATAGGCTAAAGGCTCAATGGGGATAACTAGGATCAGACATTCAACATAGGTAAAGTGAGGGATAAAAATTATGCTCATTCAAAGAAATTCCTAAATCATCTCCTACAATCGACATCCTTCATTTCGATTTGTATACACACCAGGCAAGTTCTAGAAACTACACAATAGCATGGAATATTCAAAAACCTTACACACACAGCACATGCTCAATTCAAGACAAATTCGGCAGACTCTTAACTCAGATAATCACAAGAATGCAAAATTCATCTTTACACACATTGAGTCACATCCAAGAGCCTAGGTGTCTTAAACAGAGTTATACAACTGCTCATGTGCTTCAAAATTGACAACACTTTCTT
The DNA here is from genome assembly GCA_018107945.1 of Datura stramonium. Lineage (NCBI taxonomy): Eukaryota > Viridiplantae > Streptophyta > Magnoliopsida > Solanales > Solanaceae > Datura > Datura stramonium. The sequence continues at coordinate 40,993 of JACEIK010004062.1, forward strand.
CTCGCAATCATACATAGAACATAACAAGAACATCAAGACATCAATTAACTATGGGTTCAAAAACAAAAACCTATTGACTAATTTTCCGTCAAGACGATCGTCATCCATCATCGTCGGGAAAAGTCCCTAATTATGAATAAAAACAGCTACGTACAGACAAAGAAAAATTGTATTCAACGGTTCAAAGTGCCCCCCGTCAGAAAAGAACCGAAAAGAAAAACCAATGGGTGGGTGAATCATGCTCAACTCTAAAAAAATTTCATCAATCAATTCCATATCAAGCACAAAATTTTGAAATTTCCCTCATCCCACACTTAAAATATGCTATGTCCCAAAAGCATCAAATTAAAATAAAAAAAGGGTGAGAAATACTCCCTGAGGCCTCTAGGCCTAGCTAACAGCATATTTTTCTTCATTTTTATACAAGTGGGTTATTAACCCCACACTTTTCCTCTTTCATGCTCCTTAGCTTCCTCTTCCAAGGGTACTTAGACTTCCCCTCAATCTGTGCTTAATTCACCACCAAAAACAACAACAACGTGAAAATAAACAAAATCAACACAAAAGTAAAATAAAATTGTACCTGTGGTACCCTTGCGTTGCCTCCCAAGAAGCACCTAATTTTACGTTGCGGCACAATATGGACTGTCCTTTTCAAGACATCCTCAAACTAGTGTTTCCTTTCAAGAACCGTCTTCTTCTCTTTTTATTTTTCGAGGGAATAGCCTCCACGTTGTCCCTCTCTTGTTCCAACTCCTTCTCTAACTGAAGCCCTCCATCAGATTCAGGCTGAAATATGATCATCTCCTATGGCCGTGGACCTACGGAATCTGTCACACCACACTTAGCCTCTGACAACACACTGACCTTACAAAGGTCTCTATGGTGTGTGGGTGGATTGATCTCTTTGTAGACTCGAAAGAGTTCTTCATCATGGACCCTCATTTTCAGGGTTATTGCTCTTACATTTATAATTGCTCCTCCAGTGGCCAAGAATGGCCGTCCCAAGATCATGTTTACCTTATCATCAACTTTAAAATCAAGAATGATGATATTTGCAGGGATAATGAACTTACCCACTTTGATGAGAAGGTCCTCAATTATTCCATCTGGTGCCACTTGGGACTTGTCTGCCAGCTGCAACATCACTCGTATTGTTCTCGGCTGCCCCAACCCCAAGGTGTTAAAAAAAGATAGGGGCATTAGATTTACTACTGCCCCTAAATCACATAGAGCTCTTATCACTTCAGCTTTACCAATTTGTATGGGGAGGCTAAAACTCCCTGGGTCTTTGAGTGTTTTCAGCATCTTGCTCATTACCCTGTAGATGCACTCCTCAATTAATGCCACAGTCTGGACATCCACCAATCTGACTTTGTTGGCCACCACATCTTTCAAGTACTTAGCGTACTTGGGCATTCCCCGCAAAACATCAAGCAAAGGCAAATTTATGTGAAGTTCTTTGAAAATATCAAAGAGCTTTTTAAAAAATTCCTTCTCCTTGATCTTCTTGAGTCTTTGCGGAAAAGGTGGTGGTGGTCTCTGTGCTGGCTGCAATGATGATTGTGCATTTTGTTGCACAGCACTCTGATTATCTCCCTTTTCAGTGGATGGTCCCTTTCTGACTAACTCTGACTGCACCTCATTTTTCTTCTCTTTCGGTGGTGCATCAGCCAATTGCCTACCACTCCTCAGACTGATGGCGTTGACCTGCTAGGGGTTTGTATATGTGTCACTGGGTAACCCTCCCAGTGGTCTGGTGTGTTGAGTAGCTGTTATTTGACCCATCTGCTTCTCTAGATTGCGGGTGGCCAACTGCTAATTTTTCAAATCTGATGTCATCCTCGCCTGATTCTCTGCAAATTGGGTCTGAGTATCCATAATTTTCTACAACATCTCCTCAATATTGTTGTTGCTCGACTGGCCACCTTTTCTCCTGTTCTGGTGCTGATACTGCTGCTGCTGAGGTTGCTGGCAGCTGTGACTCTGATTTCCACCCCAAGAAATATTTGGGTGGCTCTGCCAATTCTTGTTGTAGTTATTCCCAAAATTCTGATTGTTTCTCTGAACATTCCCAACAAAATTGACCGATTCAGGATTGGCCCCATAAGATTCTATATTGTTCCCATTATTACCACAGATTTCACACCAACTAGGAGCCTGCTAAACTGCATTCACCTGTCCCTGCTGTTGGTTCATACTCAGTTTGTTGAACTGAGTCATCATCTAATGTTGAAATGATCTAGCTGTGCCGCCAAGGCATTGACACCATCCACCTCTATCAGCCCTGATGTTCTCTTTCCTGCCCCTCTCGATGAATCGTTGTGCCACTCTGGATTTCCCTGAGCAATCCTGTTCAACAAAGTGTACAACTCATCATAGGTCTTCTCCAATGCTTGCCCACCCGATGCAGAGTCTAGTAAAATTTTTGTGTGTGGGTATAGACTCTCCCCAAAGGTATGGGCTAGCACTTCATTGGACTGATGGTGATGGGGGCAGTCTCTCAATAGTGACTTGAATCTCTCCCAATCCAAATACAAGTTCTCCTTCGGCCTCTGCTTAAAGCTTAATATTTCACTCCTGAGTTTGGCAGTCTTGCCTGACAGAAAGAATCTGATAGGAACTTCTTTTCTAAGTCACCCAAGAAGTAATGGAATTCGGTGGCTCAGCCTTCAACCACCTCTTTGCCTCTCCCAACAATGAAACTGGGAAGAGTGTGAGTCAGACATGATTAGTTGACACTCCAGTGGGGAAAAGGTGTCACTAATCTCCAAAAAGTTCTGTAAGTGTTGTAGTGGGTCCTCATGAGTCATCCCAGTGAACTGGCCACTTGAATGTAATAGATGCACCATATTCTGTTTCAATACAAAGTTCCCTCCTGCTCCAGTTTGCGTATACTAGAGATCACATTTGTCGCTAGTGGGATTGCCACTTCGTGAACTGGTCGGGCTGCCATTTGGTCAGGTAACAACTCTGCATGTCCAACTGGTGGATGTTGTTTCAACTTCTCTTGTAATCTTTTCAATTTTCGCTCTAGAGCTTCCCTCCTGAGCAAATGCAATTGGAATTCAGGTTCCAAAAATGGTTCCACTAGCTCTCTATTCCTTGCCAGCTCTGCAAGGACAACCTATCATCTGCAATATAGCAGACTAAGAAAAAGTTTTTCAACACTTAAGGAAATTAACAGTCACACAAAAATAGAAAAATTCACAAAACTTCTCCAGTCCCTGGCAATGGCGCCAAAAACTTGTTCGCGCCACAGCGCACGCACAAGCACACGCGGTCGTACAAGTAATAAAGAGGCCCTTTTTCAGAGCCGGATGTCGAACCCACAGGGACTGTACCAATTCAATGAATATTCAAGTTCAAGTGTTAAAATTAACTTCACAACTGTTGATAGAAGAGATTTTGGATAAATTCTAATTAAGTCTAGGGCTGATCACAAAATACTTGAGAAAAAATATAAGAAGCAACTAGAGTTGAGGCCTAATAATCATGCAATGCTACAATTCTCTATGGTTAGAGTATGAATACTTCAATTGTTGTCTCACATAATTAAAATGTTATGTTCATGGTCTTCTGAGCCTCTAAACATGACAAACTAGTCTCACACCTACACCATTGAGCGGGGATGTGACGTCCTAATTTGTGAGCAACTTAAATACATGGATGTGGTTTATGAGTTTGCACCCTTGATTAAGGACTTTCGTACCTCTAATCATTTAACCAAGCTTAGCTTCACAACTACTTCTATGAGTGGTGATGTGATAATTCTAAGTTGGTGTCTAGTTCATCCCGTTTTAGTAACCAAGCAAGGAAAATTAGGTATAATTTATATCCTAATTGTGAATCCTATCATAAAGGTAAGAACTTGCTCCCTACATTATCATGTTCTAGCCTAGGGTTACTCGTTCAAGCTGTTACCCAAGATTAACGTGTATGTTTTCATGGTGATCAAGCATAAAAACAACAATACTAAAGAATGTAAGACAAAACAACAACCAAAACTCAAACCAAAAATAATTAAATGCATTTACAATCATATTACGTAGCCTCAACCCTAGAGGAAGGGTTTTAGCTACCCATATTCCTATAAATACTCAAAAACATAATTCAAGTAGAGTACTTACAAGAATAATTAAAATAGAATGAAAAATAAGGAACCCTAGGTAGAGTTGTTCCCTTCTCCCTTCGCTCCTCTATGGTTTCCCCAAAAATATTTCGTGACCAATGATTTTAGGAGATAAGGTTTTAGTTTATACTAAGTGGAAATTGGAAAATTTTGGCCGGCCATGAAACTGCTCCATGGCACGCTGCCCATCGCACAGCTCAAGCAGTGTGACACGGACTTGTCGCGGATGGCTATTGGATTTCTCGGCAGTCGCATGTCCTTGGCGCAGGCTGTGCGCGACGCTCGGCGTGGCACGACACTCCTCGTACGCGATGGCCTGTGTGACACGGGAGCTGGCGCGCAGCAAGGCCCAGCGTGGCACGACGCCAACGCACAGGCGTACTAGAATGCCCCTCCTCATGTGACATGGCACGGCATGGCACTGCCCTCAGCGTGCAGCTTGTGTTGCGTGGCACGCTGCCCTTGCTGGCAGTCCCTTTCTTTGTCCTTCCATCTTTCCTTCATTTTCCATCCAAGCCGAACTCCATTCCTTTGCTTCAACCATCAGTGTTAGTCCCTCATATGCATTTTACACCTACAAAACAAGGGCTAATCATGTTGGTTAGTGCATACCCAAAAATATTCAAAATCACATGAGAAGGTAAATTAATTTAATTGACAAACATGACTTAATTAAGTTCTAAAATAGCACTTGAGAACGTAATTATGCCCAAGACCACACACAACTATCATGACCACAAGTCGTGCTCACTGGGCATGAGCCGTTGAGTCCCTCACGGGGACTGGTGATTAGTTTTCCCTGTGAGTTTATTAAGGGTCTTTTCGTAATTTCTAACCTCCTAGACCCTAAAATACGTCATTTTGGGTTATTTTGAGGGGATTTAGAGGGTCTAAACGGTTTTCCCACTCATATTTTTAGAAAATTTACGCAAGTTCTCTCTCAAGAACACTTAATAAAGGTCTAGGATTCCTTATACATTGCAGCAAGTCAAGCTTGCTTCTCCAGGGAATTTTTAACCAGGTATGTGAGAATTCATTCTTCTCTTGTGTCCCCAAAATTCTTCCTATTTTCTTTATCAGTTCTAGCCTTGAAACTATTATATGTTAAGAAATTATTATTCAGACTTCATTTAATTCATGTGGAATATTATTTTATGATAATTGTAGATATTTTCCACCAGTTTGTGACTGTATTGGTGCTTGTCCCTGTAAAGTAAATTCTAGCCCTAGCTCTTGAGTGCAGAAAACTAGAATCTTGCAATGGTGCTTAAATATCAAAATTTTGCTTGATTCTATCAGCGTTGGGGACTCCCATGTTTCTAGTTGTATTGAAACTCAGTCGGATTATTGTCAGTTCAGTTTCAATCAAAATTTTAGAATTCCGACGTTAGTCAGAAATTTCAACTGATCAGTTTGACTATAAAAATTCTTGAGGTGTCAGTAGTGCCTCCTAGTTATCAAAATTAGACTTAGTATCAAATTTTAGTGGTTCTTTAGGAGGTCATGACACTTTCAGATAAGAAGCTCTGACCAGCCTTAGGACCCCAGCTTCAGATTACAGTTGTTCTCTAGACGGTTACGACGCTTCCAGATAAGCAGCTCTGACAAGTCTTAGAACCCAGTTACAGAATCCGGTCCAATAAGACTCTCAGGGTGCTTCCAGATAGGTATTCCTGATTTAGTCTTGGGCCATAGTTTCGAGCTATCAGCTTACTAGTCAGTCTAGGACTATCCAGTGGGAGTAGGACTTAGCACCAAGGGGACCGAGGTTCCAGCGCACCCAGGTTCCCAAAACTACATTTCCACCATAGGATATATTTTTATTGGCCTCATGGCCCCGGACGTGTGATCACCCAGTTCATGCCTCTATACCCTAGCAAGGTATATTGGGTCCTACCGATGGAGTGTATACATCGAACTCCACGTCTAGCTCACGTGGTTATATGTAGGTTATAGACTCTCCCACTAGTCAGCTTAGTTTAGTCTCAGATTAGTCAGTTCAGATCATTTCAGCACAGTATTTCAAATTAGTATCTCAGATTTAGGGCATGTCCTTGACCATTAGACAGGGTCTTTTAGATCATTTCAGTTTACTACAATTATTCAGTTTCAGTTGGTCATTGCATTTCTTTTCAGTTCAGTATCTTTATTTCTTGTGCATGGTTTCTCTCACGTATTTAGTACATTCAAAGTACTGACGCATACCTTTTATGTTGTATAATTTTATGATATAGCTGCAGGATCTCAGTCCCAGCCTCATTAGCAGATCGCTCTCAGAAGACTCCAGTTGCACTATTGGTGAGTCCTCATCTTTCGAGGACGAAGATCATTTTATTCAGTTCTACTTTCTTCTATTTAGATTTGTATTTAGCTGGGGGGCTTGTCCCAGCAACTCATCAGTTGTAGTTGGCTTTCAGACACAGACACGGATTTAGACTTTTAGTGGTTTCAGATGTTTTTTAAACTTTATGATTTAGCCTTATTTTCATAAATGTTTTATATTTTACTTTAAAAGCTTCCTGTATATGTATATATATATATATATATATATGATTACTCAAAATGCCAGCGTATTATAGACCAGGGGTTGACTTGGGGTTACTTGTGACTTCAAGTACCGTGTCCCGTCCAGGGTGTAGACTCGGGGCGTGACAAACTTGGTATCAGAGCATTAGGTTTAGAGTATCCTCGGATATTTGAAAGCAGCATCGAGTAGAGTCCCTTTCATGGGTGTGAAGCGCACCACACTTATGACGGGGACGCTACGAGATGTTATTAGGAAAACTCCCTTTTATTCATACCCTTTATTGTGTATTGAAATTCAATTCCAGAACTGTTATCATAACTCGTTCTCTATTTATTTTCAGTGAATCATGACTCTGCGATGCGGTAATGGAAGAAGGGCTGGTAACGCTCACCGACCTGCCCCACCAGCTACAGCAGCCCCTCAAGATGACTTAGTGTCCACCGTAAAGTTCAAGGTGGATATCCAGCTGCTCGCTCATATAGTTACCAACCAGGTGAACTAGAAGGTGGTTCCAATCAATAATAATGGGTCCGTAGCAGCTGCCCGAGTTCGGGACTTCACTCAGATGAACCCTCCAGATTTCCATGGATCTAAGGTGGGAGAGGACCCATAGGAGTTAGTGGATGAGATTAGAAAGATCACCCGGAGTATAGGTGTCAGTTCCTCGGAGAGTGCCGACTTGGATGCCTACCAGCTGAAAGGGGTAGCCCAGACCTGGTACGAACAATGGAAGGAGGGGAGACTAGCGGAGCAGGACTGGTGGAATGGGAGGAGTTCACTACAGCCTTCCTAGATAGATTCTTCCCTAGGGAGCTCAGGGAGGCAAAGGTGGCAGAATTCATGAACTAAAGCAGGGAAACATAATAGTAGAAGAATATGCACTGGAGTTCACCAAGTTGTCTAAATATGCTCCAGAGATGGTAGCCGAGCCAAGGGCTCGCATGCTGAAGTTTGTGAATGGAGTTTCAAATTTGGTCCTTAAGGAATGCAGAACGGCAATGCTTATCAAGGACATCGATCTCTCCAGCCTCATAGTTCATGCCTAGCAAATTGAGGCAGAAAAATTGAAAGATTTGGAGCGGGAGAACAAAAGGGCAAGAACCGTCCAGTCAGATTATGGCCATCAAAGATCTGGCGATAGTAGTCGCCCACAGCAGCAGCAGCATAGGGCTCTAGCACCCATCTCATCTAGCTCCCCTACTTTTCGGTCTCGCAAAGATTGGAGGGGTGGAGCATCTGACTCTCTTTCCTAGAGCTGCAGCACCAGCAATCGCTACCCAGCTTGCCCTAAGTATGGCAAGAACTATCCAGGAGAGTGTCTTCAGGGTTGAGAGGGTTGTTTTGTTTTTGGACAGCTTAAAGAATGTCTATCAGTAGGACGGGGAAGGTCACAATCCACTACTTCAGCAGCTCCATCAGGCCAACCAGCTTAGCAGGTCAACACTTCAGGTACGGATGGTGGCCAGCACCAAAACCATTTTTATGCATTGTCTTCTTGTCAGGATCATGAGAGCTCACCCGACGTGGTCATGGGTATGTTACTCCTTTTTTATCTAGACGTGTATGCCCTACTAGATCCAGGAGCCACACTTTCATTCATGACTCCCTATGTAGAATTCCAGTTCGATATTAGTCTAGAGGTCCTCTCAGAACCATTCTCAGTCTCCACCCCAGTTGGCGAGTCAGTTAGAGCCAGCCTGGTGTATAAAAACTGCCCAGTCTCAATCCTCAATAAGGTCATTCCAGCTGACCTTGTAGAGTTAGACATGGTTGACTTTGGCCTCATTCTTGGCATGGATTGGTTACACTCCGGTTATGCCTCAGTCGACTACAGAACTAGGATCATCGGGTTTTAGTTCCTTGATGAGCCATCTTTAGAATGGACGGGCAGCAGTTTAGTGCCTAAGGATCTGTTTATTTCCTACCTTAAGGCCAAAAAGCTTATTTACAAAGGGTGCATTTATCATTTAGTTCGGGTCAAAGATTCCAGCTCTGAGACTCCAACTATCCAGTCAATTCCAGTTGTTAGTGAGTTCCCTGATGTGTTTCCTGAAGATCTTCTCGGAGTCCCTCTTGAGCGGAAAATAGACTTTGGTATAAACCTTCTTCCAGATACTCAGCCCATCTCCATCCCTCCTTACAGAATGGCTCCAGCTAAGCTTAAGGAGTTGAAGGAGCAGCTAAAAGACCTTCTTGATAAAGGTTTTATCATACCCAACATCTCTCCTTGCGGTGCTCCAATACTGTTCATGTGAAAGAAAGACGGTGCCCTCAGAATGTGCATCAATTACCGTCAATTGAACCAAGTCACAATCAAGAACAGGTATCCCCTATCCAAGATTGGCGTCTTGTTCAATTAGCTTAAGGGAGCAATTGTTTCTATAAAATAGATCTCAAGTCAGGGTATTATCATCTAAGAGTTAGAGAATGTGGCATATCGAAAACAACTTTCAGGACTTGGTATGGTCACTACGAGTTTGTGGTTATGTCCTTTGGACTCATAAATGCCCCTGCAGCTTTTATAGACCTGATGAACAGAGTCTTCAGGTAGTATCTGGATATGTTCGTCATTGTATTTATCAACGACATTCTGATATACTCCAAAAATGAGGAAGAGCATGCTAATCACCTAAGGATAGTGCTTCAGACACTCAGAGACCTCCAGTTGTTCGCTAAGTTCAGCAAATGCGAATTCTAGTTGAAGTACGTGACTTTCTTGGTCATGTGGTCTCGGGTAAGGGGATTCAGGTTGATCCTCAAAAGATAGCAGCGGTGAAAGACTGGCCCAGACCTACCTCCCCAATCGAAATCAGAAGTTTCTTGGGTCTAGCCGGTTATTACCAACACTTTTTGGGAGGCTTTTCCTCTATAGAATCCCCTCTGACTAGGCTGACACAGAAGAAGGTGAAATTTCAGTGGTCAGATGCGTGTGAGAAGAGTTTCTAGGAGTTAAAAACTCAACTCACTACCGCTCCAGTATTGATCCTGCTGGAAGGATCAAATGGGTTTGTAGTGTATTGTGACGTTTCTAGAGTTGGACTAGGTTGTGTTCTAATGCAGCAGGGCAAGGTGATAGCCTACGCCTCCAGACAGCTCAAGGTGCATGAAAAGAATTATCTGACCCATGACCTAGAGTTGGAGGCTGTGATGTTTGTGCTGAAAATATGGAGACATTACTAAACGGGGCTCACGTGGATGTTTTCACCAATCACAAGAGCCTTCAGTATGTGTTCAGACAGAAAGATCTGAATCTTCATAAGAGAAGGTGGTTGGAGCTACTGAAGGACTATGACACGAGCGTGCTATATCACCTGGGCAAAGCCAATGTGGTGGATGATGCCTTGATAGAGTTTCTATGGGAAGCGTGGCTCATGTTGAGGAAGGCAAAAGGAGCTGGCAAAGGATATCCACAGATTAGCTCGTCGGGAGTACAGTTGGTTGATAATGTTGAGGATGGAGTAGTTGTGCAAAGTGGATCAGATTCCTCATTGGTAGTTGAAAGTTAAGTCAGGGCAGGATAAAGATCCCGTACTGCTTAAACTGAAGGAGGCGGTTCGCAGAAAAGAAGTGGAGGCTTTCTCCCAAGGGGGAGATAGTATACTCCGTTACCAGGGTAGATTGTGCATATTAGGTGTGGGTGAATTGAGACAGCAAATACTGGCTAAAGCATACAGTTCGAGGTATTCCATCCATCCTGGTGCTACTAAGATGTACCGCGATTTATGGGATATTTACTGGTGGAACGGCATGAAGAGAGACATCGCTGAATTTATAGCTAAGTGCCCGAACTGCCAACAAGTCAAAGTAGAACACCAGAGACTGGGAGGTATGACTCAGGATGTTATTGGGAGGTATGACTCAGGATATTATCATACCCATATGGAAGTGCGAAGAAGTAAATATGGATTTTACTACAGGTCTACCTCGGACTCGTCGGCAACATGATTCAAACTAGATGATAGTAGACCGGATGACTAAGTCAGCACACTTCCTCCCAGTTAAAACTACAGAATCAGTTGAGGACTATGCTAGGCTTTATATCCAGGAGTTAATCAGAATTCAGGGGGTGCCCTTGTCCATGTAATGCTTAACAAATCGTTGGTGAATGTAATGCTTGTGAGAATTGTGAGAAATTTGAAAAATTTATGTGAGTCAAGCATGAATTCATCACCCGTTGGTTTTTCTTGTCGGTTCTTTTCCGACGGGGGGTCTTTGAACCGAAGAATAAAATTTTTTTTTCTTTGTCTGTATATAATGTTTTAGTCATAGTTAGGGACTATTTCCGACGATGGATGGATGACGACCGTCTTGAGGAAAAGTAGTCAATAGGTTTT
>JACEIK010004062.1:54594-69489 GCA_018107945.1 Datura stramonium
GTTAAAGTTTATTAACACTTGATTAAATTGATATCGTAGTCCAGTCCCTGTGGGATCGATACTTGGCTTACTTGAGCCATTTTACTACTTGTTCGACCACATGCACTTGCGTGTAGTCATCATACTAACTCATCAAGCACCAATATGCATACAAATTCCCCGGGCAATTTCATTCCCTTATCAACTTTGAATATGACTTCATCATCGTTGACTCAAAATTTGATCTCATTGCATTCAGAATCAATCAAATCCCTACCGATACCCATGAATGGTCGCCCAATATGATAGGAATGTCTACATCAATGGCATAGTCAAGTATCACAAAGTTTTCTAGAAGCATGAACCTTCCCACTTGCAACAAAACATCATCAATAATCTCTACAGGTCATTCGATTTACCGGTCAGCCATCTCTAGTCTCATTCTCATGTCTTTGGGAAAATCTAATCTTGTGCACTTGAAGATAGAGAGAGGCAATAAATTTATCCCCCGGTTGTCACACAAAGCTTTAAATTTTTGCATCCCACTGTAGTCACGACCCGAGTCTACACCCTGGACGAGACTCGGTACTTGATGCCACAAGTGACCCCAAGCTAACCCATGATTTAACATTACACTAGTAAACTAAGTAAACACAAGTGGAAGCTGTATCAAAATAGTTATCCAAATAATACTTATTTGAAAAGAGTAAACATAAATAAAAGAACACTGAACAACTGTGTCTGAAAGCCAACTACTAACTGATGAGTTGTTGGGACAATCCCCCAACTAACTCTAAAATCTAACTAAATAAGAACTAACTAAAAAGCAAGCATCATCCTCGAAAGATGAGGACTCGCCAAATAACATTGTTGCTAAGATTGTCGGAAGGGAAACTACTGACGATGCTAAGACTAGGGACCTACGCCTGTATTATAATATGATACAGCATAAAAAGTATGTGTCGGTACTTTGAATGTACTGAGTAAGTGAGGTATACAATAAGCATAGCAAATAAGCAACTGAATTAAAATAACATGAAATGACCAACTGATACTAACTACTGATAGAAGCTGAACTATAATTGTGACACGGTCAATAATTACCCTGACTGATGGTCATAAGTATGTCCTGGAACTGAATGACTGAACTGAGCTAAACTGAGACTGAGTTGAACTGAACTGTTCTGACATGTGGGAGAGTCTATAACCACGTGGGTTATACGTGGAGTTTGATGTATACACCCCATCGGACAAAGCCAACTATACCTCGCTAGGGTATAGTGGCTGAGCTGGGTGTTCACAAGTCTGGAGCCCATTTGAGCTAATAACCTACGATGGCAATGTAGTTCTGGGAACCTGGGTGTGTTGGAACCCCGGTTTGCTCGGTGCTAAGTATTACTCCCACTGGATAGTCCTAACTTGACTACTAAGCTGATAGCTCAAAGTTGGGGTCCTAGACTAAGTCAGGAATACTTATCTAGAAGTAACTTGAGAGTCTATAAGACCAGATAATTGAAACTGGTGTTCTAAGACTGGCTAGAGCTGCTTATCTGGAAGCGTCGTAACCGTCTAGAGAACTAACTGATAACTCAATCTAGGGAGTATTACCGAACTGAACTCCTCAAAAACCAACATTCGTCAAACTGATCAGCTGGCTTACTGAAAGATATTGTAAAGGGATAATTGCTAACTGCGATTGAACTAGCATTCAAACTGGTTGTGAATACTCACATCATGATAATACATGGAAAAATTCAAGAACTAATAGAGTCAAGCAACATTTGTATCTATACAATTATGCAAGACCCAGATTACTGCTTTCATAGAACTAGGGCTAAACAATATTTCATGAAGAACGAACAAAATGCTTGCTAAATAGTGAGAACTTTGCAAAAATCCATAAGAATTCAATCCACAAGAATATTCATAATCTAATTGAATTTAACCCTATTTCTGACATTTAGGGCTAAGACTGATAAGGAGCATAACGAAAAAGCAATTCCCTTATTGAATTCCCACATACCTGGAGTCGAATTTCCTGGAAAGGATTTGGAGAATTTGAGGAGAAAACATTAAATCCTTGATCTTACTCTAAGTCTCTTGTTTAAGGTTTCTATGTTTTAAGCTTGAGATAATGAGAGGAATGAAGAGGGAACATCAATAACCTCCCTAAATCCCCTGAATATATCCCAAAAACGATATGGTTTAGGGACTAAAGCATAAGATTTTATGAAAATACCCTTGAAGCATCGCAGGAAAAACCCCTACTACCAGAACCCACGAGGCACTCCATGAGTCGTGGGGTTGGGAACGACTCGTGGTGCCAAGTCGTGGCCACGTCTAGAAAATCCCCAAAATTCCTTGCCTGGGCAGCAACTAACTTCACGAGTCGTGGGGAGACCTAACGGCTCATGACATCTTCCATTGTCACTGAACCAAAATTTCTCCTTTCACCCCCTATGGCTAGTGACGACGAGTCATTACTTGACCTAATGACTCATATCCTCCTCTCATCGTCGGCACTGCCTCGAGGCTAAGCTTCATCGGGACTCTTCAGACAACTAGCATAAGTCATTGCCTGACCTAACGACTCATCGTGTCCGTCGTTACCACTAAAACATTTACTATGAGCTTCCACTCATCGACTCTTCACGACGACTCATTAATGGAGCCAATGATTCGTCACGTGGGTCATTACCCCCTGAGCTCCTAGAGGAAAATCCACTGCTTCAAGCCACGAGTCTGACCATGACTCATCTAGCCACTTGACGAGTCATGCCAGGGCTCATTCTGTTGCAAATATTTTATGGTTCTTTCTGGTTTTTCATGCAAAGTCTGAGTTGGTCTAGGAAAGTTTTTGAGGTGTTACAATATCTCCCCCTTTGGATCATTCGTCCTTGAATGAAGGCTAAAACTGCTGGAAAATTGGAAAAAGAGCTGCAATTCCCATGCTGAACTATAAGCTAATTTTCTAAAGGAGTGACTGACTCCGAACCGAAACAGGCATACTAACTGAGCTGATGCAACTAAGATGCATATTAAAAACAAGAATAGAGCTAATGAGCACGGAACTGAATAGAGTACTGAGGAGGAATTTATTACCTGATGTTGAAACCAAACTAGAAGGGAATAAATAGGGATATTCAGCCATCATGTCTACTTCTGATTCTCATGTGGCTCCCTCAACTAGCTGGTTCCTCCAGAAAACCTTTACCGAAGAGACTTTCTTGTTTTTTAGCTTACAAACCTGACGATCTAGGATCTTAACTAGGATTTCTTCGTATGAGAGACTATCTTTCTCATCCACATTGTCTAGTGGAACAACTGAGGTCAGGTCACCGATGCACTTTTTCAACAGTGATACATTGAAGACTAGGTGCACTGATGCTAACTCCGAAGGTAACTCTAACTCATAGGCCACATTGCCAATCCGCCTCAGAATCTTGTAGGGTCCTACATACCTCGGACTAAGTTTCCCTTTCTTTCCAAATCTCATCACCCCTTTCATGGGTGAAATTTTCAAATAAACCCAATCAATTATGGAAAATTCTAACTCTTTTCTCCTCACATCAGCATATAATTTTTGTCGGCTCTGAGTTGTTTTCAACCTTTCTCTGATAAGTTGCACTTTCTACACAGCCTCATGAACTGAGTCTGGTCCTATTAAGGTAGCATCGCCAACTTCAAACCACCCTATAGGAGACCTACACCTTCTACCATATAATGCCTCAAACAGGGCCATCTGAATACTGGAGTGGTAGTTGTTGTATGCAAACTCGATGAGGGGTAGGTGATCATCCCAACTTCCCTTGAAGTCAATTACACAAGCTTTCAACATGTCTTCTAAGGTTTGAATAGTCTGTTCAGCTTGTCCATTAGTCTGAGGGTGAAAAGCTAGCTTGACCTAAGTACCAAGTCCTTTCTAAAATGACCTCCATAAATGTGAGGTGAACTGGGCACCCCTTTCTAAAATGATGGATAAGAGAACCCCATGTAGTCTGACTAACACCCAGATGTACATCCTAGAATAATCATCAGTTGAGTCTGTAGTTTTAATTGGGAGGAAATGTGCTGACTTGGTCATCCGATCTATTATCACCCAAATTGAATCATATTGCCGACGAGTATGAGGTAGACCTGTAATGAAGTCCATATTTACTTCTTCCCACTTCCACATGGGTATGATGATATCCTGAGTCATATCCCCAGGTCATTGATGTTCAACTTTAACCTACTGGCAATTCAGGCACTTAGCCACAAATTCTGTAATGTCCCTTTTCATGTCGTTTCACCAGTATATTTCCTATAGGTCACGGTACATCTTAGTGGCACCTGGGCGGATAGAATACCTAGAGTTGTGTGTTTCTTCCAGTATTCGCTGTCTCAAGTTATCTACGTCCGGAACACATAGTCTACCCTGATAACGAAGCACACCATCTCCCCCTTTGGAGAAAGCCTCCACTTCCTTTCTTAGAACTGCTTCTTTTAGGTTAAAAATATGGGATCTTCATCCTTCTTTAACTTAACCTCAACAACTAATGAGGATTCTGACCCATTCTGCAGTACTACTTTGCCCTCAGCTGAATCCACTAACTACACTCCCAACCGAGCTAACCTGTGAATATCCTTTGCTAGCTCTTTTCTACCCTCTTCAACATGAGCAACGCTCCCCATGGACATTTTGCTTAAGGCATCCTCCACCATATTTGCCTTGCCCCGATGGTACAACACACTCATGTCGTAATCTTTCAATAACTTCAACCACCTTCTCGGACAAAGGTTCAAATCCTTATGAATGAACACGTACTAAAGGCTCTTGTGGTCAGTGAAAACATCCACGTGAACCCCATAAAGGTAATGCCTCCATATTTTCAAAGAAAACACCACTGTCGCCAATTCAAGATCATCGAATAGTTCTTCTCATGAACTTTGAGCTATCTGGAGGCATAAGCTATCACCTTACCTCGCTGCATCAGAATGCAACTAAGGCCAACTCAAAAAGCATCACAATAGACTACGAACATATCTATTCCTTCTGGTAAGGTCAAAACTAGAGTTGTAGTGAATTGAGTCTTCAACTCTTGGAAACTCTTCTCACATGCATCTGACCACTGAAACTTTACCTTTTTCTGAGTTAGCTTAATCAAAGGAGACGCAATACATTGTTTTTGATGAAAAAAATCTTGATCTCCAAAAGCATTTTCCTTCCCCTTCTACAAACCATCGGTAATAATCGGCTAGACCCAAGAAACTCCTGATATATGTTGGGGAAGTGGGTCTCAGCTAGTGTTTTACCGTTGCTATCTTCTGAAGATCTACCTTAATACCTTCACCTGAAACCAAATGACCAAGGAAAGCCACAGACTTCAGCCAGAATTCACATTTGCTGAATTTGGCGAACTGGTGGTCTCTGAGAGTCTGCAACACTATACTTAAATGGTTCACATGATCCTCCTCATTTTTGGAGTATACCAAGAATTCATCTATGAACACAATGACAAACATGTCCACATACTATTTGAATACCTGTTCATCAGGTCCATGAAAGCTGCAGGGGCATTGGTTAGTCCAGACGACATAACCACAAATTCATAGTGACCATACCGAGTTCTGAAGGTTGTTTTCGGTATGTCACATTCCCTGACCCTAAGCTGATGATATCCTGACCTTAGATCTACCTTGGAAAAACAACTGGCTCCCTGAAGCTGATCAAACAAGTCGTCAATCCTGGGTAGGGGATACTTGTTCCTAATTGTAACTTTGTTCAGTTGACGGTAGTCGATACACATTATGAGAGTATCGTCTTTATTCCGCATGAACAACACTGGAGCACCCCATGGAGAGATGTTGGGCCTGATGAAACCCTTATCTAGAAGGTCTTTCAGCTATTCCTTCAACTCCTTAAGCTCGACCGGAGCCATTCTATAAGGAGGAATAGAAATGGTCTGAGTTTCTGGAAGAAGGTCTATGCCGAATTCTATTTCTCGCTCGGGAGAAACTCTGAGAAGATCTTCGGGAAACACATCAGGGAATTCACTGACAATTGGAACTGACTGAATCGTTGGGGTCTCAAAGCTAGAATCTTTGACCCGAACTAGGTGATAGATGCACCCTTTTGAAATGAGTTTCCTTTCCTTAAGGCAGGAAATAAACCGACCTTTAGGCACTGTAACACTACCCATCCATTCTAAGACTGGCTCATTAGGAAATTGAAACCTGACGACTCTACCTCTGTAGTTGATTGAGGCATATTTGGAATATAACCAATCCATTCCAAGAATGAGGACGAACTCAACCATGTCTAGCTCTCCTAGATCAACTGGAATAACTTTACTCAAAACTGAGATTGGGTAGTTTCTATATACCCAACTGGCTCTAACGGACTCACCAACTAGGGTAGAGACTGAGAACGGTTCTGAGAGGACTTCTGGACTGATTTCAAACTGAAAAGCTACATAAGGAGTCATGAATGAAAGTGTGGATTTGGGATCTACTAGTGCATATACATCTAGATGTAAAAGATGTATCATACCCGTGACCACGTCAGGTGAGCTCTCCTGATCCTGATGAGAGGACAAAGCATAAAAATGATTTTGGCACTGATCGCCATCCGCACCTAAAGTAGTCCCCTGCTAAGATGGACGACCTGCTGGGGCTACTGAAGTAAATTGAGTTTCCCCCGTCCTGCTGATGGACACTCTTTTAACCTATGACGCAACTGCCCACATCCAAAGCAACCCTATTTGCCCATGCTGCATTCATTTGGATGGTTCTTGCCACACTTAGGACAAGCTGGGTAGCAGTTGCTAGCACTGTAACTCTGGTATTGAGAGTCAGATGCTCCACCCTTCCGATCCTTGTGTGACCAAAAAGGAGGGACGCTGGCTAATGTGGGTGTTGGAGTTCTTTGCTACCGCTATTGTGGGCGACTACTACCATCGGACCTCTAGTGGTCATCATCTGACTGACCTATTCTATCCTGCTTGTTCTCCCACTCAATATCCTTCAACTTCTCTGCCTCAATCTGTTGTGCATGAATGATGAGACTAGAGAGGTCGATGTCCTTGATGAGCATTGCAGTTCTGCACTCCTTAAGTACCAAATCTGACACTCCATTGATGAAGTTGAGCATGCGAGCCCTTGGTTCAACAACTATCTCTGGAGCATACCTCGACAACCGAGTGAACTCCAATGCATACTCTTCCACTATACTATTACCCTACTTTAAATTCATGAATTCGGCGACCTTGGCCTCCCTCAATTTACGAGGAAAGAATCTGTCGAGAAATGCCGTAGCGAACTCATGCCACTCTACTTATCCTGCCTCAGTTGGCCTCCCTTCTTTCCACTGGTTGTACCAAATTTGAGCCACTCCTTTCAACCGGTAGGTAGCCAGATCAGTACTCTCCACAGAACTAACACCCATAATCCGGGTGATCTTCCGCACTTCATCCACAAACTCCTGCGGGTCCTATCCCACCTTGGATCCATGAAAATAGAAGGGTTCATTCGGGTGAAGTTCCAAATCCTAGAAGCTACTGCTGGCCCATTTATATTCACTAGAACCACCTGTTGGTTCACTTGATTAGTCACAGTCTAAGCCAATAGCTGAATCGCCGCTCGAAATTCTACGGAGGATACTTGATTGTCTTGAGGGGTTGGTGGGGCAGGTCGGTTGGCATTGCCAGCCCTCCTTCCATTTCCTCATTTTGGAGGCATATTTTCACTTAAATGAATAAAGCACGAGTTAGGAAGAAATTTTTTGGATTAAACTTCAACGCACGATAAGGAGTATGAACAAAAGAGAGTTTTCCTAATAACGTCTCGTAGCCTCCCCCTCATATGTGTGGCGCGCTTTACATCCATGAAAAGGACTCTACTTGATGTGGCTTTCAGACATCCTAGGATACTCTAAACCTAGTGCTCTGATACCAAATTTTTCATGACCCGAGTCTACATCTTGGACGAGACACGGTACTTGGCGCCACAAGTGACCCCAAGTTAACCCATGGTTTAACATTACACTAGTAAACTAAGCAAACATAAGTGGAAGCTATATAAAAATAGTTATCCAAATAATACTGATTTGAAAAGAGTACACATAACTAAAAGAATACTGAAAAACTGTGTTTGAAAGCCAACTACTAACTGATGAGTTGTTGGGACAAGCCTCCAACTAACTCTAAAATTTGACTAAATAAGAACTAACTAAAAAGAAAGCATCATCCTCGGAATAAAAGGATTCACCAAATAACGTTGCTACTGAGATAGTTGAAGGAGAAATTACTGACAATGCTGATACTGAGGACCTGCACCTGTATCATAATATGATTCAGCATAGAAAGTATGCATTAGTACTTTGAATGTACTGAGTAAGTGAGGTATATAATAAGCATGGAAAATAAGCAATTGAACTGAAATAACATGAAATGACCAACAGATACTGAGTATTGATAGAAATTGAGCTAAAACTGTGACACGGTCAATAATGACCCTGATTGACGGTCATAAACATGTCCTGGAACTGAGTGACTAAACTGAACTATTCTGACAAGTGGGAGAGTCTATAACTGACATATAACCACGTGAGCTAGACGTAGAGTTCGATGTATACACCCCATCGGAGAAACCCCACTTTACCTTTCCAGGGTATAGTGGCTGAGCTGGGTGATCACAAGTCTGTAACCCATTTTGGCTAATAACCTACGGTGGCAACATAGTTCTAAGAACCTGGGTGCGCTGGAATTCTGGTCCGCTTAGTGCTAAGTACTACTACTATTGGATAGTCCTAACTTGACTACTAAATTGATAGCTCGAAGCTGGGGCCCTGGACTAAGTTAGGAATACTTATCGGGAAGTAACCTGAGAGTCTGTAGGACCGGATAACTAAAACTGGTGTTCTAAGACTGGCCAGAGTTGCTTATCTGAAAGCGTCATAATCGTCTAGAGAAATAACTGATAACCAAAGCTAGGGAGTATTACTGAACTGAACTCCTCAAAAAACTAACATTCGTCAAACTGATCAGCTGGTTTACTAAAAGATACTATAAAGGGCTAATTGCTAACTGTGACTGAACTAGCATTCAAACTGGTTGTGGATACTCACATCATGATAATACATGGAAAAATTCAAGAACTAACAGAGTCAAGCAACATTTGTATCTAGACAATTATGTAAGACCCAAATTACTACTTTCATAGAACTAGGGCTAAACAATATTGCATGAAGAAAGAACAACATGCTTTCTAAAAAGTCAGAACTTTGCAAGAATCCATAAGAATTACAATCCACAAGAATATTCATAATCTAAGTGAAGTTAACCCTATTTCTAACATTCAAGGCTAAGACTGATAAGGAATTATAGAAGGGTTTTGGGGGCACAAGGAAAAAGAAATTCCCTTATTGAATTCCCACTTACTTGGAGTCGAATTTCCTGAAAAGGATCTGGAGAATCTGAGGAGAAAACTTGAAACCCTTGATCTTACTTTGAGTCTCCTGTCTAAGGTTTCTATGTTCTAAGCTTGAGAAAATGAGAGGAATGAAGAGGGAACGTCGATAACCTCCCTAAATCCCCTGAATATAACCCAAAAATGACATGATTTAGGAATTAAAAGCATAGAAATTTTACGAAAATATCCTTGGAGCATCGCAGGAAAAACCCCTACTGCCAGACCCCATGAGGCACTCCACGAGTCGTGGGGTTGGGAATGAGTCGTGGTGCCAAGTCGTGGCCACGTATGGAAAATCCCCAAAATTCCTCGCCTTGAAAACGACCGACTTCATGAGTCGTCAGGAGACCTAACAACTCGTGACATCTATCGTTGTCACTGAACCAAATTTTTTCCTTTCACCCCCCACGGCTAGTCACGACGAGTCGTTACTTGACCTAATGACTTGTCCTCTCCTCTCGTTGTTAGCACTACCTTGGGGCTAGCTTTACCGGGACTCTTCGTATGACTAATACAATGAGTCGTTGCCTGACCTAACGACTCGTCGTGTTCGTTGTTACCACTGAAACATTTACTATGAGCTTCCACTCAACAACTCTTCATGATGACTCATTACTGGACCCAACTAGTCATCACGTGGGTCGTTACCCTTGGGCTCCTAGATAAAAATCCACTGCTTCAAGCCATGAGTCTGACCACGACTCGTCTAGCCACTTGACGAGTCATGCCAGGGCTCGTTCTATGGAAAAAAATTTCTGGTTCTTTTTGATTTTTCATGCAAAGTCTGAGTTGGTCTAGAAAAGTTTTTGGGGTGTTACAACGGTACATGGAATAGTGAAAGACCCTGGATCACCTTTCTTCTCTACTGTTGTACCTGAAATGATAGCACTAACTCTATGTGTGATGGTGATCACCTCATCTTTACGTGGTCGTTTCTTTGTCAAAAGCTCCTTGAGATATTGTGTGAATCCTCACATTTCTTTAAAAGCTTCAATAAATGAGATACTCAAAGTCACTTGTTTCAGCATGTCAAGGTACTTAGCCATCTTCTCATCACCATGTTTCTTCTTCGTCTGTTGAGGAAAAGGAGGAGGAGGGATAGGGAGCTTTGATAAAGGTATCGATGCCTCCACCTTGGGTTCTTCATTCGCTTCTTTAATCGAGGTATCATCTGTCACCCTCTCATGTGCTAACCCAATACAACATTGATCTCTTCTTCCATAAGTATGTCAGCCGCCTGTTGCAATACTTTTCCACTCCTTGTTTTGATAGCCAAACAATAAGTGGAAGAATCCTGTTCATTATTCTCAAAAGCATCATGAAAATCAATGATTGACTGTTCATCTTGGTCAAAAATACAGTTCATATGACAATCAAGCCTCTGAAGTGATTTTGTATGGGCACTCACTATATCGGTCATATTTCTGAGGGTGGCTTCCTCTTCCCCTTTCTCGTGATTCTATAATACTTCATTAGCATAATTTCAAACCTAGACCCTTTAGTGTCAAAGGTTGAATCTAATTTTCAATCTTGTATCAGATTACATTGATCATCCCAACTGCATTGATCATCTAGACATTGTTG
Source organism: Datura stramonium (assembly GCA_018107945.1). Lineage (NCBI taxonomy): Eukaryota > Viridiplantae > Streptophyta > Magnoliopsida > Solanales > Solanaceae > Datura > Datura stramonium. The sequence goes on from JACEIK010004062.1 coordinate 65,608, forward strand.
TTGGAAGGCCCATAGTCATGATGGTTAGAGGGATGAAAGCATGAAACTTGATCATTAATAATATGGAGTCAGCTCCACATCCAATGGTGAATAAAAATAATTCATCTTTTTATCTTTCATAGGACTATATTTCTGATTTGAATAATACTGATATGAATGGGAATATCCTCCATGGTCTCCCGGATATCAATATGGTTCGTCATTCAATCATGGCATCTAGGAGTAATCATGATCCATTCTCTCTGAATTCAGAATACTAAATAATTACCTGTCTCACAACACCAAGCAAAGAAAAAGTGAAAGAATAGATCTAATCAACTAAATCAAGTGGAGTCTAAGTATCTCAAGTTGGGTCTGAGTATTGACTCCAAGAATCTATAAGTCAGACCTTACAACAAAGCTGGGATCGAGAAGTGTTTGTGGAGTTTCATTGAGTTTAATATATATAGAAAATAATGAAAGACTTGAAGTCACCTGGATAGACAATTGCAAAATCGACTTATGTGGTAGCCGATATTTGATGTTGCATGACCTCCTATATGCTCTTACAATTTTTCTAGTTTTAAGGCCATCTTTAATAGCCTCGCCAATTTTTACCAATTGTGCAAACTTTTTCCCCATCATGGGCAACATTCTCTCGTAGTATTCAGGTTCTTGTATTCGGGTCGTATCATTTCTTCCTTAGGCTTTCATTATTTTGTGACTTTTATTAATGACTATTCTCGGTGCACGTGATTTTTTTAATGAAAAGTATATCTGAATTATTCTCTATCTTTCAACAATTATGTGCTGAAATACGCAATTAATTTGGTATTTCCATTAATAAATTAATCAATGATAATGCCTGAGAATATTTCTCTACCTCTCTCTTCTTTTATGTCACCCCAGGGCATATTGCACTTATCTTCTTGTGCGCATACTCCTCAACAAAACGGAGTTGCTAAGTGAAAGAACAAACATCTAATTGAAACAGTTCAAACATTGCTAATTCATAATCATGTCCCAAGGGATTTTGCCTGCGTGTTGCAGTCCTTTTCATCATGTTTTCGGACCCAAGTTACTAATACCAAACTCGAAACCTTCACCCCTTTCTTTTAATCTCTCCATAATTACCTTTGCTCACCTCTTCGTAGTTTCTGACTGGTGTTTCCGGGTGCGATCACAAAAATCTTTTACTTACTTTTTCTTTAGTTAACTTGTTATGTCTTTGTCTTTGAGGACTCGATAACTCATGGCTCCGAACACTTCTTTCCACATTTCAAAACTACATTTTCCTTCTCATTGGTAGACTTACTGTAACTTCATTCTTGACTCCTCTGTAATACATCACATCACATGCTTCTTGCTACATACCTTGAAGTGACATTTCTCCTATAAAGGATCAACAATTAAAAACAAATTTTTGAATTTTGATTTTTTTGTCTTATAACTTCATGAGAATAGATTTCTTCATCATCTTCCAAAAATTAGAATTAGCATACCATTATTTTAATTTTAGGCATTAGACATAATTACATCGTAAATTTGACGAATTAATTTACAATAACAAAAGCGTGATTAATGTAACTAATTATTCAATAAATTAGTAAGTATAACCTCTCTAAATGATTTCCTTAGGCATCAATGAAGTGGATGAGAACCATGAGGTCTCAGGTTCAAACCTTAGNCTCTAAATGATTTCCTTAGGCATATGCATGATTTCAAGTGTAACTAATCCACAACTATACAAACTACAACAACCAAGATGAAGTACTTAATATAATATTTTAAGATTCCAAAAAATTTCCTCAAGCCTTCATTAACTAGTAAAAACTATCAGGGTAACTTCTTTTCTCACTCCACCGGAGAGTCAAGTATGAACCTGCACATACAAAAATCAAGAAATAAAAGAGAATACTACATAAAAATGCCTCATAAAAGCAAATTAATTACTCTGATTTGCCTCCTCCTTTACTAATTTTGTCAATACCTATTTGACCCAAAATATTTACCTGAATGCCTCTCTCTTTTTTTTTGGCACATTGGAGAATGCTCTTTTCTTCCTCTCTTTTTTTTATCCTTTCATTTGTTACTTTTATCTTTCTCGTCTATTATTTTTATTCTTTTATTCTCTTTTTTTATCTTTTGTTTGTTCTTTCATTTATTACTTTTGTCTTTTCTTATTTATTATTTTTGTCATTTTATATCTTTTATCCTTTATCATAAATGTTATTCACTAACTTCATTATAATTTATTTCCTATTTATTTTATTTTATTTTATTTTCTTCTTTTTTCATTTTTTTATCTTATTATTATTGTTTTGGTTAGTTTATCTCCTTTTTTTTTCCTTTCTCTATTTTATAAAGATAAAAATATTGATTAACAAATTTTAGACAAATAAAATATAAAATTTAAATAATTAGGCTATAGCTCTTTTCCTATGGTTGTCTTTTTTATATTTTTAATAGCAATTAATGTACCCTTATAGTAATAGCAATTAATGAACATTGACAACTATTTTGGTTACTTTCTTTCAAGCAATTAATGTTGTTATCCTTTTTTGACGTTTCATATTCTTTTTTTGTTCTTTTTCTCTCTTTTTTCTCCTGTTAGCTCTTTTTGTTTTTGTTTTTCTCTTGTAGATCCTTTTTTGTTTTGATTTATTATTATTTTTTTAAAATTCATTTTTATGATATCATGTCAGTATATGATATAGTACCATATGAATATTATATAGGACCGAAAAATATCTCACTGAAGCAAACCTCAATGATACAATCATGGTATATTTATATAAATGATGGTATCATGGAGAACAAAGGACTGTCTTACTGAAGAACTGAAGCAAACCTCAATAATACCATGAGTATATAGATATATTGTGATGGTATCATCTAGGAATGAGAAGGGTCCCACTAAAGGAATGAAGCAAATCTCAATGATACCATGTCAATATATAGATATAATGTGATGATATCATGAATGATCGAGGAGTGTCTCATTGAAAGAATGAAGCAGACCTCGGTGATACCATGACAGTACATAGATATACTATGATGATATCATTAAGGACTAAAGCAGACCTTAATAATACCATGACAGTATATAAATATATTGTAATGGTATTATGACGGACTAAAGAGTGCCTCACTGAAGAACCAAAGTAAACCTTAATGATACCATGACAATATATAGATATAATGTAATGGTATCATTGAGAACTGAAGCACACATTAATGATACAACGACAGTATATAAATATACCGTACTGGTATCACATCGGGTCGAGCAGTGTTATATTTTAAAGAAATTTACCAGTCCTTTATGACACCATGTCAGTATATGATATAATATATAGACATCAAAAAGGAATGAGTAGTATATTTTGAAGTAATGGATCTATCTTCATGATACCATGTCAGGATACTATTGTATATACTTGTCTGGTATCATTGAAGGACGAAAACGGTCATCCATTATACTATGTCGATATATCGATATACTGTGATTGTATCATGAAAGACAAAAAAGTGCATCATTGAAAGACTGAAGCAGTTCTACATAATACCATGACATTATACAGATATATGGATAACTGAGAATTTTCTTACTAAAGAATTGAAGCAGACCTCAATAAAGATTAGCAGCAATAAAATAAAATAAAAGTGCAAAACAAGTGAATGAAAATAGATTATGGAGAAAAAAATAAAATGAAATTAGTTTATACGAAAGATAAATAAAATAAAAAAGGAAAACAAAAAAAAAATAAGGAGTAAAATTTGAATATGAAATTAAATTATAGAGAAAAAAATTAAATAAAATTAGAAAACAAGAAATAAATAAAAAGAAAGAAAGAAAATGGAAAAACAAAAAAAAAATCAAAATTGAGTTTGAAATTAGAT
>JACEIK010004062.1:83429-100055 GCA_018107945.1 Datura stramonium
ATTTCATTTGAAAAATATCCTAAATATATATTATATATGTTACATATAATTTTAAGTATTAATTATGTGACACCCCGTGTATTCTAAAGCGACTTTCTCGTAAGATATAAGCATATGAGTAAATTTTATTACTATATGTCGTATGTCGGGAAAAAGTCAAAAACTGGAGTCGCATGTGAATGTCACACGAAAAGGCGAAATGCCCAGAAATCTGCGCAAAAAGCTTAATGCAACGCAGGCTGCGTTGCAACTGTGTATATTGTTGGGTACTATATGTATATCAACTTAGATTTAGATCATTTTCCAAATATTTCTCAAGGTTGCAGTTGCGTTCTCTGTAGGGTTCTTAGTTATATATGATAGATTTGAAAGTGAAAGTTTGATCTGAGCTAGATAAGAGCCTAGAACGTCAACCTAGTCGACTAGTACAGATTTTCTCCGTCGATTTTGGCTCTGTTTGTCGTGAATCCGAAAAGGCATCTTATGGGTCTACTATTTTTCTATTGTTCACATTCATTTAATGGAAGGTAAGAGTTCTAGAACCTTGACCCGCCATTGTTTTGGGTTTTAGAATTATTTCTGAGGTAGAACTCATTATTTTCGGCTTTCTTGTGTTGCCTTCTTGTTAATATTGATTAGAGCTCACGAGCAGCAAGGTGGTAGTAACTTTTACAAGGGTTTGAATGAGGCATTGGGTAACGCCAAGGAAAGCAGCATAAGGTATGTTAAGGCTAACCTTCTTCAGCAAGTTTCCTTGATCGTAGAACCGCTAGGACTTGTTTATCTTCACCATTTTACTCGTAGCCATACTTGTTGTTGTTGGCTGCCAAATATATATAATTATATACTTCCCTTATCGGGATTAGAAATTGGTTAGTAGCGACCTCGTGTTAGATACTATATCAAAATCACTCATATAGGTTGCTCGTTGCTAAATTGACTATCTTTAGACTACTTGTTTATTGTCGCTGCCTTCAGGGCTATTGTAATTAGCTGCAAAGAACAATATTTTATTATTAGCGGCATTATAATCAGTTAGGCATAGAGACCACGTGGATTGGTCACCCCTAGTTATATTGCTCTCCTTTGGATTATCAGCATGTTGTTATTCCTTTAGAGTTATTATGATTAGCATTACATTGATCACCTTCGGGTTATTGATGTGCTGTGAGTTTACAACACTTTCGACGCTTAAAAATGAAAAAATAGCATGGACTTAGATGTGTTTATATGGATATAAGGTGCTTTTACTTTGTTTTCAGGAAAAAATAGATGTTGGAACTAAATTGTGCAAAAGATGGAGAAAATGCAGAAAAGTGGCTCAGTACGGTTCTCAGTCTGAGCCATACTAAGAATCGTGGAAAGGTCCAGGAGCAAATTTGTGAAGTGAAGGCAAGTTACGGCTCATAGTACAAGCCGTACCATCCTGGTACGAGCCGTATTATGGTAGTCGTGGAAAGTTCCAGGAGAAATTGCACAGGCCATATCCTGGTACAAGTGGCAATCATAAGTCATGAGACCTACCTAGGACCCGTATCAAGGAACCATGGAAAAGACCAAAAGAATAGATGACTGGCAGAACTCAAGGTACGAGGACTCACGGATTATGGAATGAAGGTACAAGTCATATCATGCCATCTGTGGAAGTTAACAGCAGATGCCAACAATTGCAAGGTCAAGCCATGGGAAGTTGTACGACTCATAGGTTCTTGGTACGAGTCGTACCAGAAGTCCACACTTAGCCAGATTCAGCAGAAGCCAATCAATGTACAAGTTAAGGTACAACCTGTACAATGCTGTTATGGGTCGTAGGTGAAGGCGGCGATAGTTTTTGGTAGTTTCCCTATTTACTTAGGAGAAGGTTTCAATTATTTGTATAAATACTTTTTAGGTTGTTTTCAATAGAGAGAGACGATTAGAAGAAATTAGAGGTGATTAGACGCAATTTAAAAACAAGTTGTTGTGAATTTTAATTCAAGTCTTGGAGATTTCTTCTTTTGATTTCTTCTTTGTTCTTGGATTATTCAACATCAATTCTTGCAATACTAAAAGAAGGTTTTCTTTTAATCATCGTTGTAAGTATTCAATTATGTATTTGTCTATGAATGTTAATAACAATCTTAAAATCATGAGAGGCTAAAACCTCCACAATTAGGGTTGTGGGAACCATGATGGATTAACAAACTAGAGTTACACAAAGTGATTCAAAACTAATGCTAAACACTTATATTGTATTCTCTTCATCTTTAATGTTTCTTAACGAAGCGCAACGTTAAGATTTGTCTGCATTCTTTACTTGCTTAAACCTAGAGAAGTATAAATTAGGAAAATAGAATTAAAATAAAGCCTTGATCTTTATGGGTCATGGTATAACTTGAGCTGCGGTCGCAGGATAGTTAATTTGGATTAAATTGATAATGGTTGAACTGAAATCGCTCATGAGACCTAACCTAGTGATTGAGTATAGTCATCCAATAGGGACGAACCAGTCGTTTGGGTGAACCCTAGTTATCAGTTCTACAAGTAAACATTGGAATAGATCACGAGTGCAAACCCAAAGTAGTTATGAACCCATGGGGAATATTTACCCTAGTTAATTGCAAATCCTGATAAACAACAACCAATTTTCAATTTTGTTTTGTAGTTGTTTTCTATGAACCCCCTTTTATGGAGATAACATACCGAAAAGATTAAATACTTGTGTTAGTATATATCTTACCATATTCCCTGTGGGTTCGACCCCAACCTTTGTTGGGTTCTTTATTGACAATATCCATTTCATACTTTATCAGGAGTGTGAGTTTGAGCGTTATCAAAAAGTAGCGTCATTGCCAGGGAATACGACTTAAGAATAGATTAATTTCTTGTGTTTAACTTTTAGTTGTTATTTCCTCATGAGGCCTAACCCGGTGATTGAGTATAGTCATCTAATAGGGATGAAATGGTCGTTTGGATGAACCCTAATTATCAATTCTAAAAGTAAGCATTGGGATAGATCACGAGTGCAAACCCCAAGTAGCTATGAACCCATGGGGAACATTTACCCTAGTTAATTGCAAATCTTGATAAACAACAACTAATTTTCAATCTTGTTTTATAGTTGTTTTCTATAAATCCCCCATTTTGGAGATAACATACCTAAAAGCTTAAATACTTGCGTTAGTCTATATCTTATCATATTCTCTGTGGGTTCGACCCCAACCGTTGTTGGGTTCTTTATTGACAACATCTACTTCATACTTTATCAGGAATGTGAGTTTGAGCATTATCAAAAAGTGGCGTCGTTGCCAGGGAATATGACTTAAGAATGGATTAATTGTTTGTGTTTAACTTTTAGTTGTTATTTCCTTATTTACTTCTTTTTTGTTTTTGATTGTTACACCCCGTAAGTTTTTATCGTTTACTGTTCAGCCAAATCTTGTAAAAAAAAGCGAAGACTCCCTTCAAGAAGATTTCGTTGGTCGGCATATTCTTACATAAGTCGAGAGTTTTAAAGTACGATGCGTACGAGAAAGGGCCGGGGAAAGGTCAAATGAGCATGAAATTGAGGCAGCAAGGGAGGAGGCCGAACAGGCTGCAACAGGGGCAACGTGTCACGGACCCCCTCCCTGTGCGTTGGGCGCCATAACATGCCCCAAAATTGGCTCAATGAAATTGTTGAAGAAACAACAAGATCTTTCTTTTGTCCCTTCCAGGCTGTCCACTGCCCAAAGTTATATATATTAAGCTCTTTTCAATTGAAATCATTTGATAAGATAGACCCTTGGCCAGAATAGTAAGAAACACCATTTTTCACGTGGTTTCTTCCGATTACGCTGCTAAACGCGATCCAAACTCAAATTAACTTCAGTTATCGAGTTCTAAGCCTGCAGAGAACATTACTATGGAGTTATTTTCTCAAAATACGCCCGGAAAATCGGAACCTCACTGAATAGAAGTTATCAGAATTGCTCCAAATTGATTGCTATACAGTCACACGTTTCAAGTAAGTATTTCTCCCTTCTGAATTCCTGGGAAATTATGGGTTTTCGGCCGTATTCTGTGAGTTTGAAGTATTATTATTATTATTAGCATTAAAAGTTATCATTTTAAGCCGAATTTGGTATTGAAATTAGTCTCTTTCTCCCAGTATTATGGTTACAGTTGGACAGAGCTGCTGAATACAAATTAAAACTTGTCAGGTAATCGGGAATCAGCAACTAAGGTATGTTAAGGCGAATTCCTTCGGCAAGTTAGCTTCTATAGCATTGTAATACAGTTTGAATCCTAGTAAAGGAGCCAGAAGTATCGTTATTGTGATTAGCTGTTGCCATTAGCTGAGACCAGTACTCTATGTTTAGTTTGGGATTGACTTGCCCTGTATAGCCTTTCATGACCAACCCCAGGGTTACTAGCTGTGCATTGCCCCCCAGGGACTATATGACGTCGCTCCAAGGAGTGATATGTTGTCCCAAGGGATGATGATGAGGCCCAAGGGCCTTATACAGTCCATTCCATGGCTGGACTACCAGTTTTATGCCGTATCGGCACCACACCCCCGTCGAGCCTAGTGCCCGGGGTGCAATTATCAGGAGTCCACTAGACTCAAACACAGCTACAATTCAGGGGCCGGTGGGCTCAGTTGCAGACCCAGGGGATTGATAGGTTGGTTGTAGTTACAAGTTGACTCCTTTTGACCTTGCTAGGGGTATATAGATTGAAGTGTGCTCGCCAAGGCTTATAGGGGCCCCGAGTGGGTTATTCTGTGTTGTTTGTACCTTCTGATTTATGGGGGCCAGGTAAGGTTCTTGTTTACACTATTTACTGATAGATGAAACAGCAGGAAGTTAAGTTATTCAGGTTATATCCCTATCCCTTATACTCAACTACTTTCAATTTCATTTCAAGTTTATTCAGTTATTTTTTGTTACTGCCTTACATATTCGGTATATATTGTACTGACTCTCATCCTTGGGGCGCTGTATTACTTGCCTACAGGTGTGGATAGACGCGGATCAGGACCTTCTTAGCTTTCATCCAGAGTCAACAGTACAGTTAGCTCCTCTCCTCCGGAGCTGATTAGTTAGAAGGTTTGCTCTTTTGATTGTATAGTATAGGTAGGTTGGGGCCCTATCTCGACCATTATTCCACTCCTAGAGACTTGTAGATTTACAGATTCCTTATGGTTAGTTGTTGTTGGCCGTGTGGGGCCTATATATATTTTATTTCGTGTGACGGCCATGTGGGGCCTTGTTTAGCTGATGGATAGTGGCCTTGTCGGCTATAGTATAGTTATAGTTGCTTGATTTTCATTTCAGTTATAACTAGACAGCATGGTGGTCTTGTCGGCCCGCATAGGATTTCCTTTTATTGCTTGTTGTTGGTTAGCTGTTTCCATTTACAAGTGGCTATATGGCCTTTTCGGCCGGAGGCTGTGTTTACAGCCGAGATATAGCTCGTTGTTTTCTTGAATTAGGTTGCAGGCATACACCAGAGGTGCATAAACCTAGTCAGGTCAGTCAGATTCCAGTGTGGCACTAGGTGTCAGTCATGCCTCCCAAGGTGGAGTGTGACATTGATACCCATAGGTTGACTCTTGGTGAATTCCATGTACTCAACAGAGCGAAAACCCCTTGATTCCTCTTGATCTTGAATTAGATCAAACACTGCGAAGAATGGAGAACTAGAAGCAAAGAGAGGCCTATATTGCTGAAGAAGCTAGGCAAGCCGAGCTAGCTTAGCAAGCTACACTTTAGAAAGCCGAGGATGAGATCAGGATGAAGTTGTAAATGTTGGCCGCCATGGAAGGGGCAATAGAGGCCAGAGATATGCTCCTCAGTTTTTTGATGAGGATGACCTGGATATTGATGAAGTCGGGTCAACTGGAGCTATCGTACCACCACCTTTGCCTGATAAATTTTGACATCACTAGCACTATGATACAGTTGCTGAATATGAAAGGGGTGTTTAGTGGTTGATCTTGGGCATAATTAAGTGCCCAAGTGCTATTCTATACTTTAATTTAGTCATGTTTGTCGATGTATATGATTGCATTCTCATGTATTTATGTTTTATTTTGTTCCGGAACTAACCAACATGATTAGTCCTTGTTTCGTAGGCTTAAAATGCTTAGGAGGGACTAAAAATGATGATTGAGGCTTAAGGAGGAAGCTCGAAACAAAATGCAAAAGAAGGCAATGAGACAATGCAAGTGTAGGCTGGTCGCGCCAAGCAGCGTGCCACGCTATGCGTGCGTCGCGCCTAGCGTCGTGCCACACCCCATGCCATGTGCGCGTGAGAACCTGTCGTCCAGTTATGCTGCGTGACCAAGACATTCCACGGCGCGTGAGAGGTGCGATGGCCTCTGTTCCACGCCAAGGGATGCACACACGCCTCGCATAATACATGCCAAGGACGACATTCCAGTAAGCATACGTGATGCCTCCGTGTCATGGAGGCAACCTACCGCGATGGGTAGCGTGACACAGAGGGAGTTCATGGCCGGCCAAACTATGTGATTTTTCACTTAGTATAAATAGACCCTTAGCTTCTAAAATCAATTATCACGAAAATATTCTGGGAAAGCAGAGAGGAGCGAAGGGAGAAGCGAAGAACTCCACCTAGGGTTCATTATTTTTCATTCTCTTTTGATTACTCTTGTAAGTGCATTACTTTAATTATGTTTCTGAGTAATTTTATGAACATGAGTGGCTAAAACCCTTCCTCTAGCACATGATATGAATGTAAATGCATGAATTCATCTTTGGTTTGAGTTCTTAGTTGTTGTTTTGTCTTGCATTCTTAATTATTGATGTTTTTATGCTTGATCACCATGAAAACAAACTTGTTAAGCTTAGGTAAAAGCTCGAAAGAGTAACCCTAGGTTATAATGGAAGAATGTAGGGAGAAAGTTTTTGTCTTTACGATAAGATTCGCGGTTAGGATAGAAACTATACCTAGTTTGTCTTGCTTGATTAATAAAACGGGATGATAGCTAGACACCGACTTAGAATTATCGTGTCACCGCTTGTAGAAGTAGTTGTGAAGCTAAGTCAGGTTAAATAATTAGAGGTACGAAAGTCCATAATCAAGGGCATAAACCCCGTAAACTACATCCACGTAGTTAAATTGCTCACGAATTAGGACGTCACATCCCCGTTCAATGATGTAGGTGTGAGACTAGTTTGTTGTGTTGAGAGGCTCGCAAGACCATAAACACTGCATTTTAACTCTGTGAGACAACAACTGAAGTTTTCATGCTTGAACTATTGTGAATTGTAGCATTGCATGATTATCAGACCTTAACTCTAGTTGCTTTTTGTATTATTTCCCGATTATTTTGTGATCACCCCTAGATTTAATTACAATTATCCAAAATATCTTAAATTAACACTTGTGAAGGTTAACTTAACAATTGAACTTGAATATTCGCTGAAATAGTCTAGTCCCTGTGGGTTCGATATCCGGCTCTTAAAAGGGTCATTGTATTACTTGTACGACCGCGTGCACTGGGGTGCAATCAAGTTTTTGGCGCCGTTGCGGGGAATGGAGAAATAGGTGAATTTCTTGTTTTGTATAAGTGTCTAATTTTCTAAGTGTTGAAATTTTTTTTATTAGTTTTAGATTTTTTTATTTTTGCTTTTAGTTTGATACCCTTCTTGACATGACATCATGGAACCCAAATGGATTAAATGATGGATACTCTTATTTCGGTGAGTCCTGTCTGAATTATGGAGGACCCCACTTGTGGCAACACTGTCATATATGTAATATATGTGGTGGTCAGGCTGGCCGTTGGAGTGCTTGTCTAAATTCATATTCCCCTCCCCCAATCCCCTACTATGATCCTTCTGTTATTTTTTATGAGTACAGAAATAATGAAGAGGAGGACTTAGAACACCAAGCTCAGATAGAAAACATGTTAAAAACAGGTCCGTGAGCAGACAAAAGCAATGAGGGAGCAGATGGAAGTAATGAGAATTCAGACTAAGGAAAATGGAGAGGCCCTAGAAATGATGAAAGTCAAGTTCGCGGAGATAAAGGTTGAGGCTGAAGCTTGCACTGATTTGCAAGTCACGGTCTTAGCCAATATTCAAGAAGGATCTCAAAGTGAAAAAAAGAGTGAGTTCTTGGAACAAGCTCAACAATTAGAAGCTCTTGAGAGTCTCTGTGATGGTCTCACATATATGGCCAATCCAGTCATAAAAGGGGGGATAGAGTTCCAACCATTTAACATTCATGTGGAGTCAAATGTTGATGTGGAGAAGGTGTACAAAAGTAAGAAGGTCAAGCACAATGCAGTTTTAGAGTTGAGGTGTATTGTACCCCACTCAAAACATTTCTCGACATTAAGTTTGGTTGACAACCTAGAAATAGAATCTTCCAAGCTTATAGAGAAAGGTCTAGGTGAGGAACAAGCCCCACATATTCTACAATTTGCTGAGTCAAAGAGACAGAACGACTTTACTTACTTAAGGGCCAATAAGTGTAAGAGACGACATCTACTGTTTGGTCCCTTAAATTTTTCACCACCACCCCTACAACATAATAGGAAATTGGAAAAGAAACTAGGGGTGAGATTCATATCCTCAAAGTGGACGGAAAAGTGGTGAAACTTGATGCGTCGTGCCGCAATGTAAAATCAGGCGCTGCTTGGGAGGCGACCCAAGAGTATCATCGGTACAATTTCTTTTCATTTTTTTATGATTTTGTTTATTTTCACTATCTGTTTTTGTTTTGGTACTTAAGCACAGACTGAAGAGAAGTTTGAGTACCCTAGAAGAGGAAGCTGAGGAGCATGAAAAATTGCAAGTGAGGGGTCAGTGACCCACATGTTCAACAATGCAGAAAAGTATGCTGTTAGCTTAGCCTAGAGGCCTCAGGGAGTATTTCTCACCCTTGTATTAATTTTATTTTTGCTTTGGGTACATAGCATAATTCAAGTGTGGGGTGAGGGAAATTTCAACATTTTGAATTGTGTGCTTAGTGAATTTGGGTGAAGTTGGTGCTTGATATTATATTATTTGATTGAAAAGTTTGAGTGAGCATAATGCACCCACTCTTTGGTTTTTCTTTTCGGTTCTTTTCCGAAAGGGGGGCACTGTGAACCGATGAATAAATTTTTTCTTTGTCTGTACATAATTAGTGTTAGTCATAGTTATAGACTTTTTCCAACGATGGATGAATGATGACCGTCTTGAAGGATAATTCATCAATTGATTTTGGTTTGTGACCCCTTAGCTGATTGATGGCTTGATGTTCTTGTTATGTATTGTATAAGATTTTGAGATACAAGTATTGTAAATTTTGAAGCATGTTTAGCAATGGTATAACTCTGTTTGAGACATCTAGACTCTTGAATATGACTCTATGTGCTTAAAGCTTAATTCTGCATTCTTGTGATTAGCTGAGCTAAGAGTCTACTGAATTTTTCTTGAATTGAGCATGTGCTTTGAGTTTAAGGGTTTTGAATACTTCATGCTATTGTGTAGTTTCTATAACTTGCCTGATGTGTATACAAAATGAAATGAGGGATGTTGATTGTAGGAGATGATTTAGGAATTTCTTTGACCGAGCCAAAATTTTATCCATCACTTTACCTACCTTTAATTTATGATCCTAGTTAGCTCCATTGAGCCTTTAGCCTATTCTTTTCTAGCCACAAAATGAGCTTAATCCTTTCTTTCAATATTCTTGAATTTGATCCAAAACTCCTAAGCGCTTACGTAAAAATGCAAAAGAAGTCAAAGAGTGAGAAGTTAGAAGAAGAAGGAAAATAGTAATTGTGGGAATCAAAGAGAAGACTAGAGGCACACTTGTTTAAAAATGCATAAGAGTTGGCAGGGAGTAAAAGAAGAGAAGAGCAAAAAAAATTGCTTAAGTACCCCTTACTAATAGCTTAAGTGTGCCTAAGGAAAGGGGGAAACAAAGAGGAAATCAAGAGTTGGAAAGAATAAAGGTGAAGTAAGAGAAGAGGTGTCCGCAATAAATGTGTGATGTATTGCAAGCGCTTAGGGAAGATAGTCACTATTGCTAGCCAGAATAGTACCTACCCATCCCTTAGCTTACATTACAACCCACTAAGTCCTATTTGATCTTACTTTTAAACATTCCTAAATTAGTGGAGTAAAACACTAAAGGCAAGCTTATGGGTCAATACATGTTGCATGTGAATTCTTTGTGAGAGTGAGCTTATTTCTTAACCATACATCCATACATGTTATAAAACCTATGAATGAAAAAAATTGGGGAACTCTCTTGTTGTGAGGGCACATGTTTGATGAAGGATAAAATTCATGTCGGATGTCTTAATTGGTTAATTTGCTTGGATTTACTGAGTTTAAGAGTTGATTCTTGAGGCTAGGAAGTTTTAACTTAGTTATATGGGGTTTTAATGGTGAGATATTGCATGCTCTATTTTAAACTTGCTATCTAAAACAATCGGTATAGTCGTAGCTTGAATCATCTTGTTTCAATTAGCTATGTGTAAGTTCTTCTTGTGCATGAGATGTAATAGAGTTGTTCGAGGACGAACAAGGCTTTAAGTGTAAGGTAGTGATATTGGGCATAATTAAGTGCCCAAATGCTATTCTATACTTTAATTTAGTTATGTTTGTCAATTTATATGATTGCATTCTCATGTATTTATGTTTTATTTTGTTCCGGAACTAACCAACATGATTAATTCTTGTTTTGTAGGCTTAAAATGCTTAGGTGGGACTAAAAATGATGATTGAGGCTTAAGGAGGAAGCTCGGAACAAAGTGAAAAAGAAGGCAATGAGACAATGCAAGGGCAGGCTAGCCGCGCCAAGCAGCGTGTCACGCTGTGCATGCGCCGCGCCCAGCGCCGTGCCACACCCCATGCCATGTGCGCGCGAGAACCTGCACTCCAGTGATGCTGCACAACCAAGCCGTTCCGCGTGCGCAAGAGGCGCGATGGCCTCCGTGCCATGCCAAGCGACGCGCATAATCCTCACACAATACATGCCAAGGCCGACATTCCAGCAAGCATATGCGATACCTCCGTGTTATGGAGGCAACCTGCCGTGATGGGAAGCGTGACACGAAGGGAGTTTATGGCCAGCCAAAATATATGATTTTTCACTTAGTATAAATAGGATCCTTATCTTCTAAAATCAATTATCACGAAAATATGTTGGGAAAGTAGAGAGGAGCGAGGAACTCCACCTAAGGTTCATTATTTTTCATTCTCTTTTAATTACTCTTGTAAGTACATTACTTTAATTATGTTTTTGAGTAATTATATGAACATGAGTGGCTAAAAACCTTCCTCTAGTATTGAGGCCACATGATATGAATGTAAATGCATGAATTTATCTTTGGTTTAAGTTCTTAGTTGTTGTTTTGTCTTGAATTCTTAATTATTGATGTTTTTATGCTTGATCACCATGAAAACAAACTTGTTAAGCTTAGGTAAAATCTCCAAAAATTAATAATAGGTTAGAATGGGAGAATGTAGGGAGCAAGTTCTTGTCTTTATGATAAGATTCACAGTTAGGATAGAAACTATACCTAATTTGCCTTGCTTGGTTAATAAAATGGGATGATAGCTAGACAACGACTTAGAATTGTCACGTCACCGCTCATAGAAGTAGTTGCGAAGCTAAGTTAGGTTAAATGATTAGAGGTACGAAAGTCCATAATCAAGAGCATAAACCCTGTTAACCACATCCGCGCAGTTAAATTGCTAACGAATTAGGACGTCACATCCCCGCTCAACAATGTAGGAGTGAGACTAGTTTGTTGTGTTGAGAGGCTCGAGTGACCATGAACACTGCATTTTAACTCTGTGAGACAACAACTGAAGTTTTCATACTTGAATTATTGTGAATTGTAGCATTGCATGATTATCAAGCCTTAACTCAGTTGCTTCTTGTATTATTTCCCGACTATTTTTTTATCACCCCTAGATTTAATTACAATTATCCAAAATATCCTAAACCAACACTTGTGAAGGTTAACTTAACACTTGAAATTGAATATTCGCTAAAATAGTCCAGTCCTTGTGGGTTCGACATCCGGCTCTTAAAAGGGCCACTGTATTACTTGTATGATTGCGTGCACTTGCGTGTGCGCTGGGGCGCAATCAGTGGTCATGCAGTGGATGATGCCAACCTGCACTTGATGAACTTCATCAGATTTTTCAAGGCATACAAGTTGCTCGATGTAAGTTAGGATGCAATAAGGATGAGACTCTTCCCCTTCTCTTTTTCTGGAGAGGCCACTCTATGGTTATCGGAGTTTCCCAACGACTCCATTACCAACTGGAGGGAGCTCAAACAAGCTTTTCTAAAGAGGTTCTTCCCACCCTCCGGGTTGCTACAACTTAAGGATGAGATCTATAACTTCCAACAATTGAAAATGGAGGCACTTCATGAACCCTAGTTGAGATTTAAGAAGACGTTGACCAAGTGCCCAAACTATAAAATTCCAGATGACAGTTTGTTGGAGATTTTTTACAGGTCCTTGAATAATAGCACAAAAGTTGTAGCGAATACTGTGGCTGGAGGAGCATTGATAAGTCATACGTGGGAACAAGCTGTCACTATTCTTCATAGAGTGACTAAAACTAACAGCCTGCCATACCAGGGAAGTGGAAACAACTGCAAGTACGTATGTTGTTGGTATGACTGCAAGTACAAGATGATTGTGAATGAAAACACACTCAGTGCGGATAGGGAATCCCTGGTAATTGTAATACTCCAGAAACCCAAGGATCAGACCCGGGAGACAAATGAGGAAAATTTGGGAAATGAGGCTTCAGTTGCAGGACAAGTCGTTTGACGACTCATGAGGAGACCCCACGAGTTGTCAGGTGGCTCGTGGGAAGGGCTGGATGAGTTGTAGGTTTAAGGTCCCCACGGGTGTGGGAACAACTTATGGTCAGCCACCAGGAGCCGTCAGGTTATCTGTGGGGTGAAGTTGAGAAGTCAATGGGAGGATTGACCAGTGTACCTAACGGAAGGGACCCCATGAGTCGTGGTCTATCCCAACGACTCGTGATGTGAGTCGTGATCAATCTAGGTGAGTCCCCTTTGATGATAAGGCAGTGTACATAACGGGAGGTGGCAATGAGTCGTGACCAGTGGCAACGAGTCGTTAAGTCACCAGTTAGCCAGTGCACCCGACGAGCGACATAACGAGTCGTTTGGGCCAATGACGATCCGTTAGGTCATCCGTTAGGACCACCTATCAGTGTTTTCCTGCGAATTAAGTAAGGATCTTTTCATAATTTCTAAGTTCCTAAGACCTATACTACGTCGTTTAAGGCTCGTTTAACAGGGTTTTAAGAGGGGAAAACCTATTCTAAGCTAGTTCATTCCATGCATGCAAACTTGAGAGCTTGAAGGGAGGATTTAGAGCAAGTTTTGAAGGTTTCCAATTGGAATCTCAGCTAGGCAATTAGAGGGTGTTAGAATTCACCATTTCTAGGCATGTAAGGCTATGAGTGGATGTCTTCTTCCACACCCATGCCCAATTCCTATCAAAATGTGATAATTTGTCTATGATCAAGTGTGGGGTTTTACCCAATTGCATAATTCTATAATTTCTATACATGGGTATGATTAGATTGCATTTATATTGATTAATTGTAAAGCTTGGCAGATTCTAGATTATTTTCAATAAAAAAATTGTTTTCCAAAAATCTTGAATCTAAAATGCCCATGGATGAACAGTTCATAAATGTAGTGATGATGTTGAGATTTGATGATGCAAAGCATATTTCTAAAGCTACCCATGATTATGATGTTGTTTTCAAAATGAAATGAGTAGATCCTAGTATGATAAAGTTTTGGGCAATGCCCGCATGCTGATTTTAAGTGATGATTTTTCCGACATAAGCTTGCCACATTGTTTGAAGTGAAGTTTCCCAATTTTTCATAAATTCTAGCTTGTGGTATGTTAAGTTAAGTATTTCTACATATATCTTACCACATGATTTAGAGTATATGCTCCCACCTATGATTGAGTTTGTTGTATGTCTCGAAATAAAGCTTCTCATATACATGAATTCATAATTGAGATGTATGTCATTATTGAGCTTTGTTAATAGACAATGTTGAGCTTCGTTTCATACGATGTTGAGTTATGCATGATTTCAAGTTGAGCTTCATCATTAGACGATGTTGAGATTCATTATATACGATATAGACCGTTGCATGTTTTTGGGGGAAGAGTCTAGCACCGAGCGGGTTAAGGGTCGATCACCCTATGCCCCAGAACTACGCGCCAATGTAGGTTGATACTAATATATTATTGGGACCTCCCTTGTGAGCTAGCCCCGACCCGATTAGCCCTTCAGCTTGATATCGATATCATGGTATCGTCCATCATCCTAACAAGGTTATGGATGGCTCTACCCACTTGAGTGTGATAGATGGGACCACGTAAGCTCTATCGTGGTATGTCGGTTAAGTGATGAGTCTCCCGCTATTTATATCATTTGGATTTGTATATTCATTACTCATGATGATTACTTAAGCATTCATGTTCAAAAAGCAAGGTTTGACTCATTGTTCAGCTTTGGACATAAATGTTATGTTTCAGCTTTGAGTCATTTGAGTCAGTTATGATGTTCTTAAGCTATGCATGATCACGTTATGATAAGAGCACGATTTCAGAATGAATACATGTAGCGTTTTACTTATACTTAAAAGCTTATGATGTGTATGAATTGCTTTAAATGGTTTATTTTACTTAAGAAGTTTTACTTACCTTGCATACTCGGTATATTTCACGTACTGACCGCATACTTTCTATGCTGCATCATTTCATGATGCAGGACCCAGTTCTTAGGTTCATCCCCGCTCGTAGTCGCTTATCAGAATTAGCACCTGTGTGATTGGTGAGTCCTCATCTTTCAAGGACTAGACTTTCAGCTTCATGTCATATTTTAGTTTCAGGTTTAGTGGAGTTAGTTGGGGTCTTGTCCCATCAACTCGTCTAGACTAGAGGCTTTAAGACTTATGTATGTATAGCTTCGGATATTACTCGATTGTGCCATTGTATGAGATTTCCGCTGAGTTTATAAATATACTTTCTTCATGTTTATTAAATGAGTTAGTTGGATGCTTATGCCATGGGTCGACTTGGGGTCTCTCGGGGTCCCTTTTCCCGTGTCTATGATTCGGGTCTACGCTTGGGTCATGAAAAACTTTGTATCAGAGCTAGAGGTTTGATGTGTCCTAGGGATTTTGAAAGACACGTTAGGTAGAGTCTTTTTTCATGGGTGTGAAGCACGCCACACCTATGACAAAGAGGCTACTAAACATTTTAGGAAATGTTCCCTTCTTTCATGATCTATGTCGTGCAATGAAAAGCCTTTTTATCCTTCTAATTCATGCTATTCGCGATTGTAGAATGATGGCTCCTAGAAGGATGAATGGAGGTGGTGAAGGCCACGATGAGGGAAACGATTTTGGGCATCTGCCAGCCCCACTAGTTCAGGTGGCTCAGGCATCAGAGCCAGCCACTCATGTTGAGTTTCGAGCTGCCATTCAAATGCTGGCGTAGGCCTTGACCGCTCAAGTCAATCAGTAGGCCGTTGCACATGTCCCTCAAAACGGAAATGCGGCGACAGCTAGAGTTTGAGACTTCTTGAGGATAAACCCGCCGGAGTTCTTGGGGTCCAAGGTAAATGAGGACCCACATGATTTCATTGATGAGATTGTCAAGATCGCCAGGTTATGGGGGTGAGTAGTGTTTAGTGCGTAGAGTTGGCCTCCTACCAATTGAAGGGGGTTGCGCATATTTGGTTCCGCCAGTAGAAGGACAACAGGGTCGCAGGAGCAGGTCCGATCACATGGGAGGAGTTTCAAGGGTCATTACTAGATCGGTTCTTCCCTTGAGAGATGATGGAGTTGAAGGCAACTGAATTTATGAATCTAAGCAAGGAAGGATGACTATTTGGGAGTAAGATCTTGAGCTCACCTGCCTATCTAAGTATTCCTTGGAGTTAGTGGCCGACCAGCAAACGCTGGTGAGCAGATTTGTGTGTGGTATAACAGGATATTTGGACAAGGACTGCAAGACAACTATGCTCCATCAGGATATGGACTTCCCTTGAATTGTGTTGTACGCTTAGCAGATGGAGGTGGCACATTCGAGGGAGAGGGAGGCCAAGAGGGCCAGGACTGAGGACCACAAATTCTCTCAGCAGAGGTCCAGTGGTGGGCACCGACAGCAGACCCACCAGAGATCATCAACCCCAGCATCTTCATCACTAAGTGTGCCATCTAGGCCCAGACATGATCAGAGAGGGCGAGCGCCAGGCTTGAGGGGTCATAGCAGTAGACCCACAGACTGCAGCATTCCAGCTTGTCGTAGGTGCGGCCGAGGACACACAGGCCAGTGTTTGGCAGGGTCATGAGCTTTTTTTGGATGTGGGAAGCCTGGACATATGCTTAGAGATTGTCCCATTGCGAGACAGGATCAGGTTGGGTGCCGAGGCCCAGCTTCTAATTCAGCAACCCCACCCCCACGCACAACACATCAGGGGGTATCTACTAACATAGTTGGAGGACTGCGCCAGAATAGATTCTATGCCTTAGCCACTCGTCAGGAGCAGGAGGCCTCACCAGATGTAGTCACCGGTATGTTGAGAGTCTTTCATGTTGATGTATATG
>JACEIK010004062.1:110491-123225 GCA_018107945.1 Datura stramonium
TTCTGGAAATTATAAGAATGATTAATGAACTTAAAAACCGAAGTGGGGGCTTTATATACTTGGGCCTGGACAGGCCCAACGTGTCACAGAGCCAACGCGGATGCCCCGCCTCCGTGACACGGCGCCATCGCGGAGGGGCTCTGCCCCGGCTCCTTCCGCGATGGTTTGACAGTCTTCTTGTCCGATCTTTTCCTGGGCCTTTTTCTAGCACGTATGGCTTTCAAATATGCTTAACCAACATGCGAATAGGCCATCTAGGTGCCGGGAATCTTATGGGGTGTAACAGGCACCACTGACACCTCGGGAAAGACTGAAGTCAAACTGATCAGTTGACACTTTCTGAATAGTGTTGAAGAGGTTCTACGTTCTAACTGAACTAAACTACTAAGTCTTCTAGAGAGTTTCTTGAGAGAACTTTCAATAAATTTCTAAGAGTAAACGTTAGAATGAGGAGAGGAACCGTCTGAACCCTCTAATAAGTCTGAATTTAGGTCTGAAATGACGTAGTTTAGAGCTTACGAGAATAGAAAATTACTAAATAGCCCTTAAAAAATCACTGGAAAAAATAGCCAGGTGACCCTGACGGATGACCTAACGAGTCATGGTGACTGACCACGACTCATGGTCACTTCCGTCGAGTACACTGCCCAGGTTCCTCAGTAGGACACCACAAGGGACCTAACGAGTCGTGGTCACTAACCATGACTCTTGGTCATCAGTCGTGGACCACACTATCTCACCTGAAGATTCAATACTAGGCTTGGTAACGAGTCACTTAACGAGTCATTTCCACTGATGACGACTCGTGGTGACATTCGTTAGGTACACTGCCTATAAACTGACTAAGGTTGGTAACGGGGAACATGAGGAGTTGTTATAGGTGACCACGACTCGTTGTCCCCACCCGCCAAGTACATTGCTTCTCATTTTACAATACTTACTCCTCCTTCTCACGACTGACCTAATGAGTCGTTGTGTCTCCTAACGACCCATTAGGTGAGTCATCCTGAAGCATTTATGTAGCTTTTTCAGATTTCCTAATTTATGTTTCAAATTTAGATTTTGGGTTTCCGGGGCATTACAATATCTCACCCTTGGAAACATTCATCCTCGAATGTTAGAAAACACACAGGAAAGCAGAGAATAACAATCAAAGTTCCAGATACTATTCATTTAACTCCAAAATTGACGAAACGACTACCTCCGTTTCAAAATATATAACTAAACTGAATTCTCTTTTCACACATACATTCAAAAACGTAAAAGAGACTTGAACACCTGAATTGAGTCATGAAAACTATATTGTGTTCTAGGGTCAAAACTAATATCTCAAGCTGTGCTAGAATCAATAGGGAACAAATGCGGGTATTTGGCCATCATATCTGCTTCGGCCTCCCATGTAGCACCCTCAACCTGCTGATTTCTCCATAAAACCTTGACCGAAGCTATCTCCTTGTTTCTTAGCTTATGAACCTAACAGTCAAGGATCTGGACTAGCACTTCCCCTTATGAGAGACTATCTTTTATTCCTACACTGTCCACTAGAACAACTGAGGTTGGATCTCTGATGCATTTCTTCAAAAGTGACACATGGAAAACTGGATGTAAAGCTGCTAGTTCTGAAGGTAACTCTAGCTCATAGGCTACATAGCCGATACGCCTCAAAATTCTATAAGGTTCCATATATCTCGGACTGAGCTTTCCTTTCTTGCCAAACCTCATCACCCCTTTCATGGGCAAAATTTTCAGGTATACCCAGTCATCAACTGCAAACTTCAACTCTATTCTTCGCACATCGGCATAAGATTTCTGACGGCTCTGAGCTATTTTCAACCTTTCTCGGATAAGCTGAACTTTCTGCATTTCCTCATGTACTGAGTCTGGCCATATCAGGGTAGCTTCACCAACCTCAAACCACCCTATAGGCGATCTATACCTTCTTCCATATAATGCTTCAAATGGGGCCATCTGAATGCTAGAGTGGTAACTATTGTTGCATGCAAACTCGATAAGAGGCAAATGGTCATCCCAATTCCCCTTAAAATCGATCACACATGCTCTCATCATATCTTCTAGAGTCTGAATAGTCTGCTCAGCTTGCCTATCGTTCTACGGGTGGAAAGTTGTGTGTGCTTGACCTGAGTTCCTAGTCCCTTTTGAAAGGATTTCCAGAAGTGTGAGGTGAACTGAGTTCCTCTATTTGAAATGATAGATAAAGTCACCCCATTGAGTCTGACTAACTCTCGGATGTAAAGTCATGTATAGTCCTCAACTGAGTCTGTGGTTTTGACTGGGAGGAAGTGGGCTGACTTAGTCATCCGGTCTACTACTACCCAGATCAAATCATGCTGCCGATGAGTCCAAGGTAGACCTGTAATAAAGTCCATATTTACTTCTTACCACTTCCATGTGGGTATACTGATATCTTGAGTCATGCCTCCGGGTGTCTAGTATTCTACCTTGATTTGATGGCAGTTGGGCCACAAAGCTACAAATTCGGCGATATCTCTTTTCATGTTATTCCACCAGTAAATATCCTGTAAATCACGGTATATCTTAGTAGCACCAGGGTGAATGGAGTATCTCGAGCTGTGTGCCTCAGCCAGTATCTGCTGTCTCAACTCACCAACATCCGGTACACACAACTTGCCCTAGTAACGGAACACCCCATCTCCCCCTTGGGAGAAATCTTCTATTTCTTTTTTGAGGACTTCTCCCTTAAGATTAAGTAAGATGGGACCTCATCCTATCTGGATTTGATGTCAACTACCAAAGATGAATCTGACCCGCTTTGCATTACCATACCACCTTCAGCTGAATCCACCAACTGCATCCCTAACTGAGTTAGTTTGTGAACTTCTTTTGATAACTCCCTCTCTTCTTCCACAATGTGAGCCACACTTCCCATAGACCGTCTGCTTAGGGTGTCAGCCACCACATTGGCTTTACCTAGGTGATACATCACATTCATGTCATAGTCCTTTAGCAGCTCCAACCATCATCTCTGATGCAGGTTTAGGTCCTTCTGGCGGAACACATACTGAAGGCTCTTGTGATTTGTGAACACATCCACATGAGCCCCATAAAGGTAATGTCTCCATATTTTTAGCGCGAATACCACTGCTGCAAACTCCAATTCATGAGTTGGATAATTCTTCTCATGAACTTTAAGCTGTCTGGAGGCATAGGCTATCACTTTGAACCACTGCATCAGAATGCAATTGAGTCCAACTCTGGAAGTGTCACAATAAACAACAAACCTATCTAATCCTTCCGGCAAGGTTAACACTGGAGCGGTAGTGGGTCGAGTCTTCAACTCCTGAAAACTCTTCTCACACTCATATGACCATTGAAATTTCATTTTCTTTTGAGTTAGCTTAGTTAGAGGAGATGCCATAGAGGAGAAACCTTTCACAAACCATCGATAATATCCAGCTAAGTACAGGAAACTCCTAATTTTAGCGGGAGAGGTAGGTCTGGGCCAATCTTTCACTGCTGCTATCTTGTGAGGATCTACTTGTATTCCCTCACTCGAGACAACATGACCCAAGAAAGTCACAGAATTCAACAAGAATTCACACATGCTGAACTTGGCGAATTACTGGCGATCTCTGAGGGTCTGTAATGCTAACCTTAGGTGATTGGCATTCTCTTCCTTATTTCTGGAGTACACCAGAATGTCATTGATAAATACAATGACAAACATATCCAGGTACTACTTGAAGATCTTATTCATCAAATCCATGAAGGCTTTTAGGGCGTTTGTTAACTTGAAGGACGTTACCACAAACTCGTAGTGACCATATTGAGTTTTGAATGTTGTTTTCGGTATGTCACTCTCTCTAACCCTTAACTGATGGCGCCCTGACCTGAGATCAATTTTTGAGAAACAACTGGCTCCCTGAAGTTGGTCAAACAGGTCGTGAATTCTGGGTAGGGGATATCTATTCTTGACTGTAACTTTTTTCAACTGGCGGTAATCGATGCACATTCTGAGGGTACCGTCTTTCTTACGCACGAATAGTACTGGAGCACCCCACGGAGAGATGCTGGGTCTGATAAAACCCATGTCAAGAAGATCTTTCAGTTGCTCCTTCAACTACTTAAGCTCGGCTGGAGCCATTCTGTAAGTAGGGATAGATATGGGATGAGTATATGGAAGGAGATCTATCCCAAAATCTATTTCCCGTTCAGGGGGAACTCCGGGAAGATCTTCAGGACAAACATCGGGGAACTTGCTGACCACCAGAACTGACTTGATAGTTGGGGTGTCAGAGTTGGAATCCTTGACCCGAACTAGATGATAAATACATCCCTTGGAGATGAGTTTCTGGGCCTTAAGGTAGGAAATAAACCTACCCTTAGGCGTTGAACTGTTGCCTGCCCATTCTAACACTAGTTCGCTTGGAAACTGGAACTTGACAACTCTAGTTTTGCAATCAACTGAGGCATAGCAGGAGTGTAACCAATCCATGCCAAGCATAAGGTAAAAATTGAACATGTATAATTCTATGAGATCAGCTGGGATGACTTTACTCAGGACTTAGACTGGGCAATTTCTATACACTCGGCTGGCTCTAACTGACTTGCCAACTGGGTGGAGACTGAGAATGGTTCTGAGAGAAACTCTGGACTTATATTAAACTAGACTGCTATGTAAGGAGTCACGAAGGAAAGAGTGTCTCCTAGATCGAGGAGGGCATAAACATCTAGATGGAAGAGACATATCATACCCGTGACTACGTCAGGTGAGCTCTCTTTATCCTGACGGGAAGACAGAGCATAGAAATGATTTTGGCAATGACCGCCATCTATACCTGATGTGTTGGCCTATTGAGATGGTCTACCTGCTGGAGTTGATGATGTGGTAGATTGTTCTCTCCCTCGCCCTACTAACGGGCACTCCCTAAGTTGATGTCTAAGCTGTCTGCAACCAAAACAACCCTCTCGACCCTGAAGGCACTCTCCCGGGTGGTTCCTACCACACTTGGAATTCTTCCCACTCCACTGGTCCTACTCCACCTGGACGCCCCTTTTTACACTAGTCATGCTAGACTTGAGCTACCCCTTTGAGCTGGTATGCAGCCAGATCAACACTCTCCGAGGAGCTGACACCCATAATGCGGGTAATCTTCCTGATCTCATCCATGAACTCCTGAGGATCCTCCCTACCTTGGATCCCTGAAGAGATGGAGGGTTCATAGGGCTGAAGTCCTACACCCTCGCATCTGCTGCAAACCCATTGGTGTTCATCGGCACCACCTGCTAGTTCACCTAGTTGGTAACTATTTGGGCCAGCAGTTGAATGGCCGCCCTGAATTCGGTGGTGAACACTGAATCAGCTTGAGGAGCTGTCGGGGCTGGTGGGGAAGGTCTATTGACATTACCAACCCTTCTTCCATTACTGCGTCTGGGAGGCATGGTTCACTAAAATGAAACAAAGCACAAGTTAGAAGGGCATTTCTAGAATTGACATTTAACGCACGCTAAAGAGTATGAACAAAAGAGAGTTTTCCTAATAACATCTCGTAGCCTACTCGTCATAAGTGTGGCGCGCTTCACACCCATGAAAAGGACTCTACTCGATGCGGCTTTTAAATATTTCGAGGATACTCGAAACCTAGGGCTCTGATTCCAAGTTTGTCACGCCCTGAGACTACACCCTGGACGTAACACGGTACTTGAAGTCACAAGTGACCCCAAGTCAACCCCTAGTCTATCATACACTGGTATATATGAGTAAAACAATATATATAGCGGAAGCTTTGAAATAACAGCATAAGAGCATTTCAGAAAAATAAACTAGAAGAAAACATTATAATTTAAAACATTTGAAGTCTGAAATTAACTCTGTGTCTGAAAACCTTCTAACTGATGAGTTGCTGGGACAAGCCCCCAGATAACTCTAAGTCTAACTAAAAATAATAATTCAACTGAAAGAAAGTAAAACAAGGCCCCCGAATGATAAGGACTCACACTTCGGCTACAGCGGAGGATGATCTAAATTGAAACGGCTAACGATGCTGAGTTTGGGAACCTGCAGCTGTATCATGAAACAATATAGCATAAAAGTATGTGTTAGTACTTTGAATGTACTGAGTAAGTGGGAGAAAACATAACTGAATATAAAGTCTGAACTGAAATGACACGCAACGACCAACAGGTAAGCTGAACTGAACTACTGATGTAAATTGAAATGGTCAAGATGACCTTGTCTGATTATCAAAGACATGCTCTAAGTCTGAAATACTGAGTCTGAGAGATCACACTGAACTGAACTATCAAAAACTGAGACTAAACTGAACTGACTAGTGGGAGAGTCTCTAACCGACATATAACCACGTGAGCTAGACATAGAGTCCGAAGTATACACCCTACCGTTAGGACCCAATATACCTTGCAAGGATATAAAGTCATGAACTAGGTGATCACAAAAGTCTGGGGCGAATCAAGCCAAGTACTACTGTAACCTACGCTGGAAACATAGTTCTGGGAACCTAGGTGCGTTGGAACCCCGACCCGCTCGGTGCTAAGTCCTACTCCCACTGGAAAACCTAAACTAAACTACTAGGATGATAGCTTGAAACTGGGGTCCAAGACTAATCAGGGGCATATAACTGAAAGTACCCTGAGAGCTTTATCGGACTAGATTCTGAAATTGAGTTTTGGACTGGTCAGAGTTGCTTATCTGAAAGCGTCGTAACCGTTTAAGAAAAACTGTAAATTCAACTGGGTCATGGGGCTAGTAATAGCTATATATATATATATCTAAAAGTCATGACCGCCTAATGGACCAATAAACTAGATTTTGAGTTTGATTTTGATAACTGAAAGGCACTACTGACACCTCGGGAAAGACTGAAGTCAAACTGATAAGTTTACACTTTCTGAATAGTGTTGAAGAGGTTCTACTTTCTAACTAAACTAAACTACTAAGTATATAATAGAGAACACAACTCATTCCAACAACACGGGAATTTCATAATATGACGAAATTTCAAGAATTTAAAGGGATCTCATCCAACAAGGGTAAAATTGTTCTCCTCAATGGATAATTGCTCTCACACACACACACATAAACACACACACACATATATATATAATAAGAATTACTAGGATATTTATCCCAAAACATACTTTGTAAAATAGATAGAATTTAATACGCGACAATCTTTAGTCAAAAATTTAGGGTTGTAAATCATCTTGGCAAGAACAACAACAATTTACTTATGAATTGATGAAGATCATATTAATAATAAACATGGATAATAACTCAATTGAAATTAACGAAAACCAACATGAAAATCTTTTCATATTCAAAAATCTCAAGGCTAAACTGATAGGGAAATTATGGGAGTATATTGGGGGACACAAAGGAAGGACAATTCCCTTGTTGAATTCCCACATACCTGGCTAAGAATTTCCTGAAGAAGAAGACCTGAACTGATGCGATGAAGTAAGAACCCTAAGCCTACAAGATAGTTTCTTGAGAGAACTTTCGATAAATTTCTGAGAGTAAATGTGGGAATGAGGAGAGGAACCATCCAAACCCTCTAATAAGTTTGAATTTAGGCCCAAAAAGACGTAGTTTTGAGCTTAGTAAAATAGAAATTACTAAATAGCCCTTAGAACATCGCTGAGAAAATCTGCCAGGTCGTGGTGACTGACCCTGACTCGTGGTCACTCTCGTTAAGTACACTTCCCAAGTTCTTCAGTAGGTCACCACGAGGGACCTAACGAGTCGTGGTCACTGACTACGTCTCGTGGAGCACACTGTCTCACCTGAAGATTCAATGCTAGGCTTGTAACGAGTCACTTAACGAGTCATTTCCACTGATGATGACTCGTGGTGACAGTCGTTAAGTACACTACCTATAAACTGACTAAGGTTGGTAACGAGGGACATGATGAGTCGTTACAGGTGACCACGATCGTTGTCCCCACCCGTCAAGTACATTGCTTCTAATTTTACAATACTTACTCCTCCTTCTCAAGACTGACCTGATGAGTCATTCTGTCTCCTAACGACCCATGAGGTGAGTCGTCCTAAAGCATTTCTGCATCTTTTCCAAATTTCTTGATTTAGGTACCGAATTTAGATTTTGGGTTTCTGGGGCATTACAAAGAGTGGAGAGGAGTGGTAGGTGAGGAGGTGGGTTTAATGATAGGAAGGTGGAAAGGTGGTGTATAGGGGAGTTAAAAAGTGTAAATGGGAAAATGGGTTGCCTCTCAAGAAGTTCCTTAGTTAACTTCGTGGCACGACGGATATGTTCTCGATCTTCAACACTTAGGTGAGTCATCCTCCAATTAAATCTCATCATCAAATGGTTCATAATGCTCCACTTAACCATCAAGAACTACCATGACCTTACACTCATTCGGGGGCTTGATAGGTTGACACACATTGAAGGTGACCTCGTCACCACCTACTCAAAACTTAATCTTCCCGTTGCTAGAAGTGGGCGCCCCAAGATAATTGGCACCTCGATATCCATCTCACAGTCCAACATAAGAAAATTAGCTAGGAGTATGAATTTGTTCACTCTTACAAGGACATCAACTAACACTCCCATGGGTCGCTTAATCGACCTATTCGCCATTAAGAGCCTCATGGACGTGGGTTTGGGACTCCCCAACTTGAGTTTCTTTAAAATTACCATACGCATCACGTTAATACTAGCACCAAGGTCGCAAAGAGCTTTATTGAATATGTGCAAAACAATTGTGCAAGGAATGGTAAATGCTCCAAGATCTTCACATTTTGGAACAAGGTTGCTGGATATGACAACACTACAATGATGTGTCACCTCATCGGTGCCCGTATCCATCACCTTCTTTTTCTTTAAGAGCTCCTTCATAAACTCCGCATAGCCTGACATTTGAATCAAAGCAGCTAGAAGCAGTATATTGATGGATAATTTGCTGAATATTTCTATAAACTTGCGAAACTGAGTATCTTCTTTTTTCTTGGTCAGCTGCTGTGGATATGGAGATGGAACTCTTGTATCTTGATCTTTGTCATTGGGGGCTTTCTTGCCCTCATTTACATTCGCGTCATTCGAGGGATTCAAATCAACTTCTCCCTCATCCTTCCTTTCTTCATCATAAAAAATAGTTGGTGTTTTTGGCACCTCTTCTACAACATCATCATCCTTTGCCTTTGTGGCGACATCATTTGTCTTCACGCCAACATCCTTCAATAACTTGCCTCTCCTAGTCATGATTGTGATGCAATGGCCATCTTTCTTTGGATTGGGAACAGTCTCACTAGTGAGTGCACCTTTCATGCGGGGGTTCATTTGTGAAGACAAATGGTTCATTTAGGATTCAAGGTGCTTGATTACTGTTTGGGTGAGGTTAGACACCTCCCCTTTTAATTCTTTAACCCTAATATCGGTGGATTCTACCTTTTTAAACAGCCGAGACAACATGTCTTCAATCTTCGAGTTTCTCACATCACTCACTCTGGGCTTCCCTTGAGATGCTTCTGCTTTTGGAGGAGGCACATTGGGGTTAGCATTTTGGTGATATCTCTTTCCATCACAATTTTGATCTCTATTCACCCATCGATTATTACTATCTCCCCATCCTTAATTATCATGATTTCTCCAACCTTGATTCTCATTTCTTGGGCGCCAAGGGCATTGATTAGCACCTTGATACCCAGGGTGAGAACCCCCCCCCCATTTGGCCTGCCATATATTGACACTCCTCCTCATATCTTGGTGGTGAAGTGTCATCATCAAATTTAGTATGGCCTTGAGCACCTACAACATTCACACTCTTTGCATCAACTCCCATCACATGTTTCGTCTCAAATCTAGCTGGGTCATCATCTTAGCAAGAGTATCATCTCTAGCCTCATCCCTTTTCCTCATCTCAGCAGTCATAAGGTTGGGAGCAACAACGCTAGAAGATACCTATGCTTCTCTAGTATGTCATGCTCGATTGGTCTTAGTCATTTTGTCAATAAGTACTTTGGCTATTCCGTAAGGCTGATCCATGATGAACCCCCCCCCCCCAAATTATTTGCCATAGACTTATTGATAGAATCTAATGAACAATAGAAGCTTTGATGTAGAACCCCATCGAGCAACCTATGGTTTGGGCAAATGGCAATTTTTTATTGAACCTCAACCATGCTTCATGGAGTTGTTCCCCAGCAAGTTGTCGGAACTTGGTAAAGTCATCCATCAGCTATAGCATCCTCGAGGGAGAGAAGAACCTATCCAAAAATACTTCCGTGAGTTCCTTCCAAGAGGTAATAGACCTGGGAGGCAACTCCTCAAACAAGCGGTTGCTTCCTCGATTAGTGAAAATGGGAACACCCTCAATCTTATCGACTCTTGACTTATATTTGCGATGTTGATGGATTGGTAAATCTCAAGAAAATTTTAAAGATGCTTATTTGTGTACTCACTTGGAATTCCTCCAAAGAGCCCCTTCATTTAGAGTAAGTGAAGTATTGTACTCGTCACATGAAATATTGCATTCTACCAGAAGAGGTAGGCGAATGGCACCTGCTACATTAGGCATCATGAGATCATCATCCTCATGATCCATATGCCCATACACCGAGCCTTCTCCTTCTTATGAGTGTTGACTCATATCAAAATCAACCTAGATGGCATCAATCNCTTCAAGTTATCCCTCAATTTCAAAATCCCTTTTTAGATCCTCAAGTATGGCATCAATCACAAGAGTAAAGTCAAGTCAACCAAGATGCAACAAATCAATTCAAAATAATAAACAACTAAAGGATATCAAACTATATTCCCCGACAACAATGTCATTTTTGATAATGTCCAAATTCACTCCTCTTAATGAGAGAGCGTAAACGGTCGCTGGCAAAATAAATATACCTGACGAGTGTCGGGGTTGAATCCAACAGGGAATAGTAGTTGATCAAGAAAGAGTTGTCTATCAAATTAAAGTAACTTGCATCAATGTCTCAACAACAATAAAGTAAAAATTGGGGAAATCACAACTTGTCAAATGAACTACAAAATTCACTCACGAAAATAGGGACAAAGCATAGAAAATACCAAAGGAGAGACTACTAGGGGTGTGATATTATCGGGGCATCATCAGATTGGGATTATTAACAGCTCTTACCACTACTCAATAGTATAACTAGTTTTGGCTGAGGTGGCACCTTACATTTTTCAACCAATTAGGTTTCTTATACCTCATGTTTTCTCAAACCCTGAAGTCCTTTTCACAACAACCACATAAACTTGGGTAAGAATCAACTATATCTAGCTTTGATTCTCAATGGGTGTTTGACAA
This sequence comes from Datura stramonium, assembly GCA_018107945.1. NCBI lineage: Eukaryota > Viridiplantae > Streptophyta > Magnoliopsida > Solanales > Solanaceae > Datura > Datura stramonium. The sequence goes on from JACEIK010004062.1 coordinate 121,781, forward strand.
TGGGTTTTGGCTATCTCTAGCCCAATCCCACATGATCAACACCCAATTACCCACTAATGTTTCATCACCTATACTCTAAATTGCTTTTTCAAGAAAAATTAGATTAAGTAAATACAAACCACATTCGCAACTATGAGTATTTAGATTAAAACTTAGATGAAATAGTAGAATTATACTAATCGAGTAAATCTAAGATCAATTAAACAATACCCAATCCATAGTTGGAGTTGCATCATAATTCTAACATCCATTCAACAAAATGAGTAAGAAAATTCAAGGACAAGGTTCTGATCTCCAATGGAGATTTTCTACCTTTTCGAAGAAGAAGATGAAGCTTTCTCTGTCTATAATTCAATTATCCAACTTCTCTCTACTTTCTATTGAATATTCAATATAATGCAATAATGATCTCTCGAATAGAAGGTTTAGTTCTCTTTTTAAAATGTACAAAAGTAGGGTACAAAATACTTCTCTCTTTCTAAACTAGACATTTTGGCCCTCTTCTGACGGACCTCACTTGCGAGTCACCAGCGGTTCACCGGTGCTGATCTGCGGTCCGTAGGTATATCGCATCCGGGTGCCAGTGGATTCTATATTGAGCGGTTCTCCAGTAGCCACTATTCTTCAGCCCAGTACGTATCTGTGAGTGACCTAGCGTTTTGCTGGTGTCCTCCGGTAGAGCGTTTGTCCTCATCTAAACCACCGATCCTCATCTCAATTTTCATGGTTTTTTCTCCATTTCATGCTTTCTCTACTCATGTTAAATACCTATAAAGATCAAGGACAAAGAGCATAACATCCACCTAAGAGACTTGAAAATCAAATAAAAACTCATGTCTAAGAGCCTAATAAGTTGATAATTTATCAACTCATAATGCACCACATTTTATTCGTAAGGAGCTACAAGGCATGATAGTATGGTTACCGTTTCTTTTGTTCAAATATTGCTATAGAGTTATGTCTTATAGGGTTGAGTTCTCGAGCTTACCATTATTTTCTGCATACAAAAATGCCTGTTATGAGAGAAACTGCAGTTAGGTGAGGGCTATATATAGTCGTAGAAGAAGATACTAGCAGGGTGCGACATGGAGATAGCCTAGCATCTGGCCAAAAGGGAGATATCTTCTCTATCCCCTCAAGTTTCTCCAGCACACTAGGAACCTCCGAGGACTACAGACGGCTAGCACTATCTCCAGCTCCTCCTATTTCTTTTTATCAAGATTTTAGGAGCATAATTTACATGTTGGCTCAGTTAGCAGTAGGGATGTGCATATTTCAGTTCAAATAAAAAATACTAACCGAACTAAACTTTTTTTAGTTTTGATTCTTTTTTAGTTTAATCCGTCGATTTTAATTTTCAATTTTCAATTTTCAATTTTTCAATTTGATTTTTGATTTTGAATAATTTAAATTGGTTAATCAAAAAATTGAATTTAATACAAGTT
>JACEIK010004062.1:123260-144545 GCA_018107945.1 Datura stramonium
TAATAGTCTACCCACATCCCATAAAATTAAATGAATTGGCCCAATTTAAAATACCCAGCCCAATTACCCAACTCCCTGCCCTAAATTCACAACTCAACCTCTCAGTTCTTATCTCACAGGTGGTCACAATGTCTCTCTCACTGCATCAGAGTCCTTCGGTGGCATCTCTCTCACTACGTCAACATCCTCTAGCGCGCGATGAGCAATGGGCGACGGGAGATTGTAGACTTGAGACTCCATAGAGTTGACATTCTTCACTTTCACAAGACTATAACTCCACAACTCATAACGGGTTCTTTAGTCCTCCTTCCTTTTCCTCCCTTTATTCCTCGTCTGTTAGTGTCGTGGACTCACGGAGTCGCTATTATCGCCGCCAACTCTTCTTCTTTCGAGTTCCACCTATGTCCGTTGGCTGTGATTCTGTGAACTGATGCCTGGCGGAGATGAGATTTTTCAACCCAAAAAACCGAACCTAAATAAAAAAATTTAACTGAACCAATATTTATATCTATTCGATTACGATTAATATTTTTATCAAACCAAAAAATTATAAAATTGAACTGAATTTATCGAATCAAACCAACTGAATGCCTACCCCTAGTTACTATCTGTATAGCGGAAGCTAGTGGCACTATATGTTGACCTTCCAAAGGACTTGAAAGTTCAAGGATTCACGAGTTCCTTGCCTTGATTCCTCCATAATTTAGGGGGACAAATCATAGAAAGGGTCCTCAACACTTTCTAGTTCACCTTAACAAGATCCTTAGGATGATGCATATTTTAACCACTGATTCATTTGAGTTAGCAACATTCTGGTTGCAAGATATAGTTGTATTATTGGTATGAAAGCTAGGAAAGGTCTAGGGGAAGGGATGCACCTCCACCTCTACCTATCTGGTCTAGTTTCTTATAGGCTTTCTTAGATCACTATTTGGCATGAGCAATTTAGGAGGACCAGATAGATGAGTTTCCATACCTCCGATAGGGTAGGATGAGTGTCCAAGAATATGGGCTAAGGTTTGATACTTTGGCTAGATATATACTAGCATTTTGTAGATATGATGCAGGCCATAGTATACCAATGTAAAACAGGGCTTGCTCCCAAATATGTTGAATCTTGTACTACAGACACATTGCGTGATGATATGAACATCTCACAAATCCATGCCTTTGCTCATAACATAGAGGAGTTCAGACATCAGTATTATATGGCCGAAAGGGTCGAGAGAGAGCAACAAAAGAGGACTAAAGCTACTGGTGCGCATGTAGAGTCACAGGGTAGTTCAAGAACTTGATATTCAAGTAGGTCACCTAGGCCTCTACCACAATATTTCTAGGGTACCAGGTCTGATTGTCAGGGACATTAAGGTCCAAGTGAGAGCTCATGAGCATCAGGATCTCAGCAGTAGAGGGGCTTAGATCATACTTGGCCAATTTTGCAACATTTTATGACCTTCAGCAAGAGGCATTATGGGAGATATAGATAGAGTTTCACAACTTTTTATTCCTACGAACATGAATGTAATATGATGAGGAACTACCCCATTTTCTATTGATATGCCACTAGTGTGAAACCAATATCAATTACTCCTTATAAAATGACTCCTGTTGAGTTGAAGAATTAAAGGAGTATTCAAAAGATTTTTTGATAAAGGCTTCATTAGGCCTAGTGCTTTGTCGTGGGGTATGCCAGTATTGTTTCTGAGAAAGAAAGATGGCTCACTAAGAATGTGTATAGTTTATCGGCAGCTAAATAAGGTTACTATCAAGAATAGGTATATCCTCCTAGAAATAGATGACTTGTTTGATCAACTATAGGGTACCAAATATTTTTCGAAGATTAAATTGAGGTCAGGGTACCATCAGGTAGGAGTTCGGGAGAGATATATTATGAAGACAGCTTCCAGGACCAGATACAGTCATTTTGAGTTGCTTGTAATGTCTTTCAGATTAATGAATGCCCCAATAGCATTCATGGACCTGATGAATAACATATTCAGACCACTATTATATTTGTTTATTATAGTGTTCATAGATGACATTCTTGTGTATTCACATTCAGAGATTGAGCACAGAAATCCTTTACGAGTAGTACTCCAGGTACTTACAGATTACGAGATGTACGTGAAACTTTCTAAATATGATTTCTAGTTGAACTTTGTCACTTTCTTGAGCCATATTGTATTAGATGCGGGTATTTAGGTTGACCCATAAAAAAATAAGTTCATAAAGACTTGTTCTAGACCCATGACTCTAACAGAGGTTCGTATCTTCTTAGGTAATCTAGGTATTATAGAAGTTTTGTGGAAGGATTTTATGCATTATTAGCACCATCGATGAAGCTAACTTAGAAAGAAGCTAAGTTCCAATGGACCGAGGCTTGTGAGCAAAGCTTTTAGGAATTGAAGGATAGGTTGGCATCTATGCCAATGATAGCCTTACAAGAGGGTTCAAAGGGCTATTTAGTATATTATGATGCTTTGAGCATTGCGTTCTAATGAAACACAATAAGGTGATTACATATGCTTCGAGGTAGTTGAAGAAGCATAAGAATAACTACCCCATCCATGATTTAGAGTCGGTTGTAGTTGTGCATGTGTTAAAAATCTAGAGGTTAGTTATATGGTATTCATATTGACATATTTATAGATGATAAGAGCCTCCAGTACAGTTTTAAGCAAAAAGAGCTAAATTTGCGACAACATTGTTGAAAGACTATGACATAGATATTTTGTATCATCCTGGAAGAAAAATGTAGTAGCCAATTCACTAATCCGTAGACCTACAGGAAGCTTGTCATACTTAAGGGCAGAGAAAAGAGAAATGGCTCGAGAGTTGCAGCAATTAGCTGGTTTGGGAGTTCAATTATTTGACTTAGATGATAATTGGTTCATAGTTCAGAGTACTGTGATATTATCTCTAGTTTTGAAGGTAAAAGATTGATAGTATGAAAACCCCAGTTTAGTACAACTTACAGACAGGGCTTAGCAGAAAGAGTCGTTAGCCTTTGAGGTTTTGGGAAATGGAGTTCTGAGGTATAAAGGATGAAGTTTTGTTCCAGATATTGCAGGGCTTTTAGAACACATTATGGAAGATGTTCATCACTCCTGCTATTATACTCACCTAGGATCAACAAAGATGTATCATGATATAAAAGATATCTATTGGTGGCATGGGATAGAGAAAAGCATTGCCATGTTTGGGGCACAGTGTCCCAATTACTAGCAAGTGAATGTTGAACATCATAAGCTCGATGGGCTAGCTTAGCTGATACCCATTCCCATGTGAAAATGAGAGACAATTCATATGGATTTTGTTATAAGATTACCCCACATAAAATATAAGTTTGACTCGATCTAGTTAATTATTGATAAGCTGATGAAATCAACCCATTTCTTATGGGTTAAGGCTATATTTACGACTAAGGATTATGCATGGTTGTATGTACGAGAGATAGCCAGGATGAATGGTGTTCCAGAATCTATCATTTCTAACAAAGGGGCACAATTTACAACTAACTTCTTAAGAATGTTCAAAAAAGGTTTGGGGACACAAATTTTAATCTCAATATAACTTTTCATCCCCAAAAAGATGGTCAGACCAAGAGAGTGATTTAGATGCTTGAGGATATATTACATGCATGCGTGCTAGAGTTCAAAGGAGTTGGGATAATCACTTGTCTCTTATTAAATTCTCATATAATAATAGTTACCATTCTAGTATCAAGATGGCACCTTATGAGGCTTTATATGGGTAGAAATGCAGATTCCCCATTGGATGGTTTGAGGTAGGTGAATCAGGACTGATTAGGCCTGACTTAGTCATGAGGTAGTAGACCAGGTTAAGCTCTTTTAAGAATAGTTTTTGATAGCTTAGAGCAGACGTGTAATAATGGGACATAGAATTTTGTGTCGATGATTGGATGTTCCTAAAAGTCTCACCTATGAAGGATGTTATGAGATTTGGAAAGAAGGGAAAACTTATCTCGAGATTCATTAGGCCATACCGAATCCTCTTTAAGGTAGGCTGAGTAGCATATGAGCTAGAGTTGTCTTTGCGGCTAGAGTATGTACATTCAATTTTCCATGTATCGATGTTGTGAAAATGAATAAGAGACACTTTTCAGGTTGTCCTAGTTAAGGATTTTCAAATCTCAGAGGACTTATCCTATAAGGAGATTCCCGTTGTGATATTAGATTGTCAGGTCCACAAATAAAGGACAAAGATGTGGCTTCTGTAAAACTCCTGTGGAAGAACAGGAATGCTGAGGAAATAAGTTGGGAAGCCTAGGGTGATATGAGATCCTGATACCCATATTTGTTTTGAGCCCCAGGTGTTAGTATGTCAGCCTCGATTGAATGGTTGAGGTGAGTTACCTTTCTGAGCTACAGATTTCCTCTTATTGTTGTTATGATATTGTGCACATATTTTTTTGTTGAGATACACTATTTTAGCTATTTATATCATCTTTTGAGACATCTAGGTTTGACTTTTTGTGTTTCAGGTTTTTAGGTAATGATTTCCATTCAAGGAGGAATGTTCCTAAGAGGGGGAGGGGTAAGACTTTTAGAACTATGACCCATCATTATTTTGGGTTTTAGAATTGTTTCTGAGGTAAACTCATCATTTTCGACATTCTTGCATTACATTCTTACCACTATTCATTAGAGCTTGTGAGTAGCAATATAGCAATAGCTTTATGAGGGTTTGAACAAGGCATCGGGTAACACCAAGGAAAGCGACATAAGGTATGTTAAGGCTAAACCTTCTTCGGTAAGTTTCCTTAATCACAGAACTGTTATGGATTGTTTATCATTGCCATTCCTGAGGTGCTTTTTCGATCCACCAAATACGCAACATAATCAATATCAACATACCTAATCAAGTCAAAATCATCTCTAGAAGGATTGAAGAGAACCAAAATAGGAGTTCATTTGAGATAGCTTAAAATCCTCTTGGCAGCCTTCACATGAGATTCCTTCGATTGAGACTGAAATCTTGCACACATACCTAAACTAAACACAATATAAAGTTTTCTAGCTATTAGGTAGAGTAAAAAGCAAATAATACCTTGATACATAGTTTCATTGGCAGAGTGACTAGGTTTATCAGTATCCAGATGAGTCGCAGTTGCTATGGGTGTATGAATGGGCTTAGCATTTTTCATGTCATATTTCTTTAGCAGCTCCTTGATGTACTTGTCTTGGAAAATCATGGTTCTCTTAGATACTGCCTCACGTGTAGCTAACCACACCCAAATTACATCTCGTAATGAAGTATAAAAAGGTTGTTGTCAAATATAGTAACCCAACTAGGTTGGGGTTGATTCCATAGTGAATAGGGAAGAAATAATAATTTAATGATGAGTAAATCAACTGGTAGTCAATGTTTCGGAAGAGGATTGCAAATAAAAGAAAAAGTATTTCTAAACAGTGATTAAGTTGTTATCAAATTAATGAGACAAAACTAGGATTGTATTCCTCATGATTTCATAACATAGTAGCCTTATTTTATTAGTGATCTATCCTTATGAATTTTGTGTAAGATCTGATGATTTAGTTCATCAAATGTGTCTCGACCTACATAGATGAATTTCACCTAAATTCTCTCAGACTTTAGGTGTGTATATTTTTCCCTCGCCATAAGTCTTGGATTAATGATCACACCCAAATTACACCTCTCCATGATGTATAAAGAGGTCGTTGACAAATATACTAACCCAACTAGGTTGGGGTTAACCCTATAGGGAATAAGAAATAGTATGCTAATAATGAATAAATCAACCTGTGGTCAATATGTTGGAATGGGGATTGCAAATAAAAGAAACAATAATTTTAAAAAGTGATTAAGTTGTTTTCAAATTCATGAGACAAAACTAGGATTGTGTTCCCCAAGACATCATAAAGTAGTAGGCTTATTTTACTAGTGATCTATCTTTTTGAATTTTGTGTAATACTGACTATTAAATTCATCTAATGTCTATCGACCTACATAGATGAATTTGACCTAAATCCTCTCGTACTTTAGGTGTGTATATTTTCCCTTGCCATAAGTCTTGGATTAACTATCCTCGGTTAGAGCTCAAGTTAATTAGATGAGGGTTGGTAGCCACAAATTACTACTATTATTCTCTTTTGCTAACTTCAACTTATTTGGTTGAGCAAGTTGAAGATACATGCACATTTCAACTTTAGCAACTGCTAAAACTCATTAAAACGGAGAGAATAATAATCCACTCAATTCACCATTCAAGAATCACTATTTTATTGCCTACTTCTATTAATTCATTATGGTTCTCACAACCCTAGCTCAAGAGATTTAGACGCTCATGTTTGAGAAAGCAATAACATAAGATGTAGAAGAAATTATAATGAAATACTTACAATAATATCAAATTGTTTAACAAATCTCCAAAGCTAAGTAGAATCAGAAGATCTTGATGAATTTTCCAACAAATATTTGACTAAGTGATTGCACTAATTCATATGTTATGAGTCGTGCAAACTTGACACTATATTCGACAATATTTGCATCGTTGGACTCCTAAAACATCCTAAGAAGGGGTATAGATAGTAGTAGATTAAGTTTGCATTGTTCTTACTTGGATTGAAATTGGGGTTTGCAGCTTTTGTTGCTACTTGAATTGGGATTTGATGCTGGATACGCTTGGGACCTCACTGCATGTCGCAGGCCATGGCACCAACCATGTTCCATGTAGCGCCTTTCCTTGCCTTAAATTTCCTGCACATTGCATAGGCCATAGCACAGGTGTGCCTGTGCGATGCCAACATCTATCATGCTTTGGCAATTGCTTCTTTCAAGCTTAGCTTTGCAACACTTGCTCTTTTAAGCCTCAATTAAGTCCAAATCTGTCATTTTAACCCCTTCAAACATCTAATCATGTGTTTTATCTCTTTCTCACAAATATCACATAAAACCCAAGAAAACACACATAATTTGTTCTCAAAACATAGCTAAGCATGGGAAAAATATGGCAAATAAGTGCGTAAAAATACGCCCTATATCACCACCCCACACTTAAACTATTGATCGTCTTTGAACAATCTACTACTTCCCTTTGTATTCAACCACAAATTTACCTTGCGAATAGGTCTACCTACACTTTGGTTCATTAGACAATTAAGCTCAAACAATCCACTCAATACACATATAAGATCAACATTCAAAGGTCACAAGTCGAAATCACATAGCTTGTAGAACTAACTCAACAAGATATATTTGGGCCAACATGAATCACATGTAATTTAGCAATCAAGATACACCAAAATCTTACCATTATGTGCCTCTCACTATTTGGAGAGATTCCCTTTTCACTCATATGATATATAACAATATGGAATTGGGCATGGATAGAGAAATATCACCCACTCTCCCAAAGAACTCAACATGCATGAAAAAGATGACCCATATGCTTGCCATTAGTGTAAATACTCCACTAATATAGAACATCAAATCTAAGATAAATTAGGACTTAAGATAGTTGTAATGTAGGCTAAGGAATGGGTAGGAAACTATTTGGCCAAGTTAGTGATTAGTATTCCTAGTAACTTAAATACATCACAACTCTTTTACTTTTTTAGCATATTCTTCAATCTCCTATTTTTGTCCTTATACGTCCTTTTATTTTTCAATTTTGCAACTTAGGTGACTAGTATGAAATTTTCTACACTAAGCTCATTCACAATATTTTTTCATTCTTGTTCCATTCATTCATTTTTCAAACTCTTTTTTCTTTTGTTTTGTTCTTTCCCCACTAACATCACCATCCTTGTTTTGCATTTTTCACCTTTTTATTTTTCTCTAATTTTCGCACTTTAGCTTTTCCCTTCTTTTCTCCACTTGTCCTCCTTTTATGCAAAATTTTTGTTTAAAGTGCCTTAGGAGATATTTGGATCAAACAAAGGTGAATAGAACAAAAGGAATTAAGCTTGTAATATGACTATCAAAAGAATAAGCTAAGGATAAAAAATGGCTAATTAGGACAATCACATCAAGGTAGGTAAAATTGGGTTCCAAATAGGCTACTAAAGAAATGACTATATCACTTCCTAGATTTCAACATCCTCATTTCATTTGGCACACGCACCAGGAAAGTTCTAGATATCAAATTGCAAGTATGGAGTATACAAAAAAAATCTCACTCACACGATGGCACAAATGGTTCAATAATGTTAATCAAGATTACATAAACACATATATCCATATTGAATGAATCTCATTATTAAACCCAATTTTTCAAGCATAGGAGTCAAGTTTCAAAAGTCTAAGTGTTTCTACATTTTTCATGCATTCTTGAGTGAACAATACAAAGTCTCAATGATACCCTAATTGAAGCACTTACCATTCATAAGGTTGCAAGTTCTTGCCCTCCTAACAATGACTAATTTTCTTTTAAGACGGTCGCTATCCATCCATCATTGGGAACAGTCATGACTATGAATCAAAAAAAATATAGACCCTCTAATCGATTCTAAGGGACTATCCACCAAAAAAGTGCCAAAAACAAAAATCGAGGGAACCCAAACGAAAAAAAAACAAAAACCATCTCATAATTACTACAAGCTAGAAAGACACTAGTCACACATCACAAAAATCTAGGCCAACCATTAACAAATTTAGCAAGACATACATAGTATGATGAGTTTTACTTCTCCCACCCCACACTTAATCAATAGCACTACCCTCAGTTATAAAACATTAATGCAAAAGTAAAAGCATGAAAGAAGAACTCCCTGGGCCTAATTATCATTACCTATGGGGGCATAAGCAGCCTCCCCCACCTCTGAGTTGTCTCCATCATCATCAGACTCCAAATCAGAGTCAACTAGAGCCTACTCCTTATCAGTGCATCATAATAATCAATGGGATCCTCAAAACTTGGCCCAACTCTGTAGAGAGTTCTAGAATGCTCACTCAATGGGTAGTCCATATTCAACTGTTGTAGCTGCTCCTCTGTCACCCCGCTCATCCTCAGCTACAGCAGTTGTATGCCGTACAGGTGACTAAGAACATTATTAATAGGCGCATTGCACTTAGTAATAGACATAATAAGACCATGTATGCCCTCGGGCTCCTTCATCTTCATCACATATAGCCCTTTTGGATCATACTGTGGTCTATAGTCAACCACCTCCTTATCAATTTGCTGCTCCCTTAGAAAACATGTTAGAAGAACCCCAAAACTAAATCTCTGCCCTGTCTTCACCCTCGCTCTCCGCAACACATCCTTGGTTATCACCCTAATCTTAACTGGCCTCCCAGTCATCAAAACAAAAATAAGACAAACTCTCTCCCTCGTTACAAGTCACATGCTTCCCAGGTACCAAACAAGCACAAATAATTTTTAGCCATATTCTATCCTCCCTGCTCATATGTGTATAAAGAAAAGACACGTGATACCCGTACTGTTGGTGGCAAGCCCAGATTAAGACTGAATTTATGCCATTAAGAGTATCTCTAATTTATATATATGGGGGTCTCAAAATAAGGTGTTTGAATGGCTATGGGTCTATACTATGCATACGAAGTAATCTATTCAAATAGTGGGCGAAAAATTCACAATTTGCCCTCTAATCTTAACTTGGTTCAACCTATCCTTCGGTTCCCAATTTTCGAAAGATCCCTTACCATATTCAAATTATACTCCCCCAAAACATTAAACATAAAGTCCAACCCAAGAGTATGTATTCTATTAATAATATGAGGAAATTCGGATGCATAGCCATCTCTATCAACAAATAATTCATGAGAATATTTTGATTCTTTATGCTCTTTAAATCACTTTTTACCTTCTTGATCTGTGACCCAACAGATTCCATAACACCTAGGTGGTTGTTGTTGCATGCTTGCATTCTTCATTAGTTCCCCTTGAGTTTCCCTTGAACTTTTGTTTCCATGGCTTGAAGAAACCACACCCTTTCCTTTGTTGACTTTTAGAGCCCTTTTTGGTGAAATTTCAAGAAGAATGATGTTCTTTGTGATTTGGGTGAAGAAGTTTTGAACAATTTGTAAGAAAGATGAAGTTTTGGGAGAAACATTTTGAGAGAAATAGGGGTGTGTGGCGTGGGTAGGAGCGAAGAGTGAGAGAAAAATTATGTTTTTCATTTAAAAACACTCACTTGGGTTAGGTTGACCTATTTGACTCCTGACATTTTTTCTTGGGAATACCCCTTCTATGGCGCGCTAGTCCATGTGCTAGATAGGTACCGCATCGCGCCATTGCATGCACAAGCTAGCTTGCATGTTGTGCTGGTCCATGCGCTGGATAGGCACCATTTCACTCCATGGCATGCACAAGCTGGCCTGTATGTCGTGCTGGTCCATCTGCTGCTAAACTTGCGCGTGACGCTGCTTCATGCACTATAGGTCCTATTTTTGGTGCACCCTATTTTCGATAGTTATGATCGAAAATTATTTTGTAGTTTATGACTTAATTCCTGCACACTTGCAAAAACACATCAACTCTCAAAAATCAAAATCTAAAATACGTTGAGTTGCCTCTGAAGCAGCGCTTTAATTAACATCTCGACACGATGCATGTATCTTAATTACTTAGACTTCATCAAGATACCTCTTTGAATCATGGTCATATGCAATTATCCTTATTCCCAGGGTTAAGAACAGTATCACTAGGCAAAGTATCCTTTTGATACAAGAAAAAAAAGGAAAGGTAACTAACAAGACACACAAATGATTGAAATTAGCAACTCTTTTGAAAGCACAAGGACCTCCAATTCACAAATCAAGTAGCACTTAACTCTTAGAAAGACCTCAAGGGAGATGATCTACCCTTGCAACCCATCTTTCTACACAAATAACAATCTATGTCTTTTGAAAAGCTCTCTCTACACGCAAAATAACATATTCAATTCAAAGTCATGAAAATCTACTACTCAAAGTTGAAATTGGGCATGAGGATGGAAGAATTTCCCCTATTCAAAATCCTACATATTTGGGTTTACTGGAATTCTTCCTAAGGTTTGATACCCACGAGAGATTTAAGAGAATGATGATGGGAAATCCTTGCTTCACTTGAGAGCTTGATATTCTAATGAGAGTGTTAGTAGTAAAATGAGGGCTTATGATGATTAAAACACTCTAGAACCCTTCTTCTTATACTAAAAATGACTTAGTATAGGAGTTAAAAACTTAGGAAATTATGAAACACCCTTAATATTCCGATAGGAAAATAACACCGCTAGACCCAACGAGTGACCTAATGAGTCGATAGGTCACTTGATAGCTCATCAAGTCTTCCCATCACCATTGGCTAGAATTTCCAACTTTCTGATCTTGATTGATGCCTCCACATAACGATTCGTCATTACACTTAATGGATCAGTTCACCATTCATCCTGACTCTCTGATCTCAAGTTTTTCAATCACCCATTACACCATACGAGTCACTTCATGACTTGGGAGACCTAACGACTCGTCCCTCAATCCATGGAGTCTCTTGGAAAATCAACATTTTTCTCAAATTAGCAATGGGTTACTCAATGATCCATCAGGTGACTTCATGGGTCACTTGACGACTCATTCTATGACCTGGTGTAGATTTTCTTGTTTTCTTTGTTTCAATCTTTGGGTCTGATCTTAGGGACTTTTGGGGTGTTACAGGTCCAAAATGACTTAGTTTAGGAGTTGGAAGCTTAGGGTTTTAACAAAACACCCCTGGGAAATTGATTGAAAAACATGGCCATTAGCTTCAACGATCCATTCAATGAGTCATTGTTAGACCTAACAACTCGTTGGATCCACCCATTATTTCTAGAGTATTTCTGGTACTCTTCTAATTCCCCAACCAACTGCTAGACAGGTCGAGCCGTTACATGCTAAAATAACTCGTCACTCCTCTTGTTGTTGCCACTCCACACCTGTATTGATTCTAAAATCCTTCCAACGGATCAATACCATTGGTTGTTACATGTCCCAAAAAGTCGTGGTATCCTTTCGTTCTCTCTCAACCAAATTCCACCCCTTTATGAATTCCATTTAACGGCCCCCTTAGGATGACCCATTATATGAACTAACGAGTCATTACTTGACTTGTTGTTTCTTGGAAGCTTTGACTTAGGGCTTACAACACGGAACATAATGAGTCGTTGTTCCTCATAGTGACTCGTTCCTTGAGTCGTTCTATGACTCTGGTGTCATTTCCTACTAAAAGTCTTGGGTCTGATTTGAGAAACTTTTGAGGGTGTTACAACTTATGTGTACAAGCTTGGTAAGGCCTTGTATGGTAGAAGTAGGCTCCAAGAGCATGGTATGAGAGATTTTCAAAATTTCTCCTTAGCAATGACTTCAAAAGGGGAAAGATTGATAATACTCTATTCTTGAAGATAAGGGAGAGGAACTTGTTGATCGTTCAGTTCTATGTTGATGACATCATTTTTCGGGCCATAATTGACTCACTTTGTAAAGAATTTGCAAAGCTCATGGGAAGAGAGTTTAAAATGAGTATGATAGGTGAGTTGAATTTCTTTCTAGGGTTGCTGATGTTGGGCGTATTTATGTACTTATTCGCCATATTTTGCCCATGTTTGCTATGTTTTGAGAATAGATTATTTGTTTTATCTTTGGTTTTATATGATAGTTGTGATAAATAGATAACATACATGATTAGACATTTTCAGATATTACAGTGATGGATTTGGACTTATTTGAGGTTTAAAAAATAAGTATAGCAAAACAGGGTTGAGAAAGACAGATTTAAAAAGGTTTGCATCACACAGGCACACCTATGCAAGGGCTTGCGTGATGCATAGGCAGATTCGTGCAACTAGAGGTGCGACGTGGAGGCCCATAGGTGCAAGGAATGGCGCAACGTGCACCAAGTATAGCCGGCCCAGCAAAATTCAATCCTAGTTCAAGTAGGAACAAAAGTTGTAAAGTCCAATCCCAGTATAAGAAAGAACAGATGTAGATTAATTCAACTACTATATATACCCCTTCTCAAGACAATTTTAGGGATCCAGATCTAGAAAAAATATTTTATGCATTGAATTGTTGTAAGTGTGGAAAACATTATTCCATACTAGTGTTGGAGAAAACATCATGTTCTGGTGAATCTAATTAGCTTTCGAGATTTATCAGATAATTTTGTATCATTGTAATATTTTATTAAAACTTCTTATAAATCTTATGTTATTATTACTTCAAACAAGAGCGGCTAAATATCTCGAGCTAGGATTATGGGAAACATGATGAATTAATGGAAGTAGGCAAAATAAACTAGTGATTCTTAAAAGGTGAATTGAGTGGATTGTTATTCTCCTTGTTTGAAAGAGTTTTAGCAGTTGCAAATGTTGAAATGTGCCTGTATCATTAACTTACTCGACCAAAGAAGTTGAAGATAGGACAAGAGAATAACAATGGAGGGTTCCATTGAAGATCAAGCCTAGGATTCCTCCAATTCTCCTCTAAATCTCTAGGGCTTTCAAAGTCAAGATAAGAATAAGTTTACCCAGGTATGTAGGGCCATGAATGAGAGTTTTCTTTCACTCTTATGCCCAAATTTCTCTTCAAATTCATGAATTCAAGTGTTAATTCAAGTGTATGATCCTATGAGGTTTTATCCCAATTTCATGAAATTCTCTGTGATTTATTTATGGGTTAATTCCCCTTGTGTTTCAAAGTATATTTTAAAATCTATGGGAAGATTTTATATCTATTTTGATTATTAATTCAATATTTCAAATTTTAGAAAAATTGTGCCCGATTATGCAAACTTCATGAAAAGTCAAGTTTATGATTCTATTATGATGTTGATTCTCATAAGCCTACATTTATGGTTTATGATTTATGATATGATTTCCTACAAGTGCTCTTCATGAATTTACGAATCTCAAGTATGGTAATCCTCGCAAGCATATAAGTTCTTCATGATTTATAAGTTTATGATTTTGGCTGAGTAACGGGCCCTTCTTTCACGGCTAATCATGTATTTTAAGTATGATCAAGTATGTTATATTTCAACTAGCCATGAACTAGCATCGAGTAGGCCCGACGTTCAGATAAACTCTGTGGTATCAGAACTATGCACCAACATAGGTTTATAATCATGGACTCTAGGCGGGTCCCTACTAGTGATATCACACCATTTACGTCCCTTGCCTGGGAAGCCCGGGACAACTCTGCCCACTTGAGCGAGAAAGTTGGGGAATCATGTAAGCTCTATCATGATGGTGTCGGTTAAGACGAGTCCTCCCATTATTCCCTATGATTTATGCATTATCGTATTTATGATACTTTGGCTCAAGTTATGCTTTACAAGGTTTCTCTTATGATTACGATTATGACTAGTTTATGAATGGTTTTGAAAACCTTGAGCCTCATGTTTATGTTATGATTATCCCTTCATGTTTGAAATGTCATACTCTTGTGAACTATTATGTATTTTATTAGTCCATTTTTGTTTACCTTGAATACTCAGTATATTCAAAGTAGTAACCACATACTCTATGCTGTATCATTTTATGATACAGGTCTGAGAGATCAAACCCAACCATGCATTAGTCCTGTTTCCATATCAGTCTTGTTAGCCAGTGTTGGTGAGTCCTCATCTTCCAAGGACCTTCAGTTTAGTTTGTTATTTTGTTATTTTAGCTATATATTTTTGTCTAGCTAGTTGGGGATGTTGTCTCATCAACTCATCAGTTATGTTAGAGGCTTTTTAGACGATATGTAGAAACTCAACTTGTCAGTGTTGACTCGGTTTGCGATTATTACTTGTGTAGACTTCATCTTATTCATATTCAGTTTGTTATTTTTTCATTAATTTATACTCTTAAGCTGCTATGTTCATGCCGTGGGTCGATTTGGAGCCATTTGTGGTTCTAGATCCCATATCTCGGTTCGGGGTCTTTAGCTCGGGTCATGACAAATTTGGTATCAGAGCAAAGGTTCTGTGTGTCCTAGGATATCTAAAAGCCGCGTTAAGTAGAGTCTCTTCCATAGGTGTGAAGCTTTCCACACTTATTGGGGGAAGGCTATTATATGTTTTAGGAAATTTCCCTTCTTTAATGATCAATGTCGTGCGATGAAGTATCTATCTATCCCTCTAACTCATGCTATACGCATTTGCCGAATCATACCTCCATGCCATATGAATAGAAGAAGGAACAGGAATGGAATAGCCATGAGGATGGCAACAGGGATGAGCGTTAGCAAGCCCAGCCAGCATCAGTAGGTCCTTTTCTCGAGCAGGTCTCTCATACCGAGTTTAGGGAAGCTTTCAATTGTTGTCTCAGGCCTTGACCGCTCAAGTCAATCAGCAAGCAGTTGTTCATATTCCCCAGAATGGGAACACAATGATGGCTCGAGTTAGGGATTTCCTCAGGATGAATCCCACTGAGTTTCTTGGGTCGAGAGTGGATGAGACCCACATGAGTTCCTAGAAGAGATTCAGAAGATCACCCAGATTATGGGGGTGAAGAGAGAAGAGAGCATAGACTAAGCCTCCTATCAGCTAAAGGGGGTTGGTTTTATATGGTACCATCAGTAGAAAGATGATAGAGCAGTGGGCACAATTCCTGTGTGCTCGGAGAAGTTCATGATAGCCTTCTTAGACAGATTATTACCTAGGGAGTTGAGGGCGGCAAAGGCAGCGGAGTTCGTCAATTTGAGGCAATATGATATTACTATCCAAGAGTAAGCCTTGGAGTTCACTCGACTATCCAAATATGTGTTGGAGATGGTGGCAGATCAGAGGGCTCACATAAACAGGTTTGTGTATAGGGTGTCAGATTCATTGGTCAAGGAGTGCAGGACCATAATATTGAATAGTGATCATGATTTCTCCCGATTGGTGATATATTCCCAACAAATTGAGGCAGATCAGATGAGGAAAATAGGGAGAGAGGCCAAGAGGGCCAGGACAGAAAGCTTCGGGTTCTCCCAGAAGAGGTCTAGTGGTAGATGTCATCAACATTTCCACAAAGGTCATCAGCCCTGGCATCGTCATTAGCCAGTGTCCCATCCAGACCTCGGGGTGATCGGAGGAGAAGGGCATCAGGTTTGAAGGGATAGAGGGAGACACTTGGTAGAGCACATCTTTCTAGTCGGATTAAATGTTTTCTTTGGGTGTGGGAAACCTGGGCACATGCGCAGGGAATGTCCTTTGCTAAATAGGGTGATACCAGAGGTTATGCCTAGACTACTAGCTCAGCAACATTTCCTTCCCAATAGGGTTCATCCACTAGTGTAGGTGGTGGACAACGTCTGAACATGTTTTATACCCTCTTATCACGTTAGGAGCAGGAGGTTTCTCCAGACATAGTCACTGGTATATTGAGAGTATATCATCTTGATGTCTATGCATTATTAGATCTAGGGGCTACTATATCTTTTATCACTCCTTAATTTTCTATTAGTTTCAAAGTTAGTCCCCAAAATCCTATCAGATCTCTTCTTAGTCTCAACTTCGGTGACTTAGTTATAGCTTGATGGGTATACAAAATTTGTCATATCATAGTCCTTCAGAAAGTCACCTCAGCCGATCTAGTGGAGTTAGACATGGCTGATTTTGATGTTATCTTTGGTATGGATTGGTTGCATGCATATTATGCCTCAATGAATTATAAAACTGGTGATAGAGTTTCGATTTTCGAGGGAGCCACTCCTAGACTGGAAGGGTAGTTCAGCTGTTCTTGTAGGTCGCTTTGTTTCCTACCTTAAGGCTAGAAAGATGATTTCTAAGGGTAGTGCTTACTATCTAGTTCGGGATAAGGATACTATATTCGAGACCCCGAATCTTCAGTCGGTCCCTGTTGTATGTGAGTATCCAGAGGTTTTCCCAGATGATCTATCAGGAGTTCCTTCCAAGCGGGAGATTAATGTTGATATTGACCTTCTTCCCGATACGTAGCCTATATCTATTCCTCCATATAAAATGGCTCCAACTAAGCTGAAGGAGTTGAAGGAGCAGTTAAAGGATCTTTTAGAGAAAGGATTCATTAAACCTAGCAAGTCCGCATGGGGTGCACCAATTCTCTTTATTCGAAAGAAAGATGGTTCTCTTCGTATGTGCATTGACTATCGGTAGTTGCACAAGGTCACCATTAAGAACAAGTATCCCCTCCCCAAAATTGATGGCGTGTTTGGCCAACTTCAGAGTGCTAAGTGCTTCTCAAAGATAGATCACAGATACGACTGTATATTCAAAGAATTGATCGCATACTCTATGCTGCGTTGTTTCATGATACAGGTCCAAGAGATCAGACCCAACCACGCCATTAATCCTGCTTCTGTATCAATCTTTTTATCCAATTTTGGTGAGTACTCATCTTCTAAGGACATTTAGTTTAGTTTTTTATTTTGTTATTTCGGTTACAGATTTTTGTCAAGCTAGTTGGGGATGTTGTCCCATCAACTCATCAGTTATATTAGAGGCTCTTTAGACAATATGTAGAAACTTAACTTGTCAGTTTTGACTCGCTTTATGATTATTATGTGTGTATACTTCCTCTTATTCATGTTCTTTTTGTCATTTTTTCGCTAATTTATACTCTTTAGCCGCTATGTTCCTTCCATGGGTCAATTTGGAGCCATTCGTGGTTCTAAATCCCATGTCTCGGTTGGAGGTATCAACTCTGACCGTGACATAAACTATTGTAGAGGCATGATAGTAGAGCAACAAAGAGATGAAGAAGAACAGGACCAATACATGGTCCATCTCAAGACTTAGTTAGAATTGATCACCAAGCATCTAACCACACTTAATACACAGAAGGTGCATGCGGTGAATGCTCAAGGGAAGGGACCCAGGTATGAAGATCATTACTCTAATGTGGAAGAGGAGGCAAATTTTGTTAATAATTAGGGGGATTTCCGGGCTAACGCCCAAGGTTCTAACCAAGACTCTTGGCGTCAAGGCCAAGAAAATCAAAGTCGAAGCTACTATGGGAACAATTATTATGATAGGTCTGGGGCTAGAGATAGGGACCAAGGGACATGGAGAAACAGAGATGATCCCAAGAATGATAGGAATGGAGTCTACGTACCTCCAAGAGCTAGAGAGCCTGCTGCAAATGACTCTAGAACCACAAGGTTGGAGGACATGATGAGTCGAATGATGAAGAAGGTCGATTCCACTAAATAGAAGTCAAAGAGATAAGAGGTTAGCTATCAAGCTTGATTTATTCGGTAGACTAACACTTGACCTCCATCAAGTAGGTAGAGCAGCAGGTGAGGCAAATCTCAGCAACACTAACTCAGAGGCAAAAGGTGATGCGATCCACATTCTTTCAAGACCATTCACAAAAAACAGAGCAAGGGAGATCCAAGATCTACAAGGCCTCTTCATGAAAAAGGAGGCACTTGAGTGTATATGGGAGACATAAAAAGGATTCCATGTTTGAATCATAGATTAGGAAGAAGAAGGAACACAAGATTTCCAAAGGAATGAAGAAAGTGGCTAGAAGTGAAATTGACTAATCATGATTTTCAAGGAAATGGAAGACCATCCAAACAAGGCCCTTATTCATTAAGGTAATATTTGCAATAGCCTTTCCTTTTCCTTTATTTAGTATAAATAGTAGTTTATTTGATTTGAATAGTAGGTTTTCATGACTTTGAATTGAATATGTTATTTTGAGTGTATAGAGAGCTTGTCTAAAGCCATAGATTATTATTCGTGTAGAAAGAAGGGTTGCAAGGTAGATCACCTCCCTTGAGATCTTTATAAGAGCTAGGTGCTACTTGATTTGTGAATTGGAGTCCCTTGTGCTTTCCTAAGGGTTATTAATTTCAATCATTTGTGTGTCTAGTTAGTTGCCTTTCCTTTTTTTCTTGTATCATTTGGTACCTAAAGCTATGGATTAGTGTTGTTCTTACAACCCTAATTTTCAAATTTAGGTATTGAATAAAAAAAATAAAAAAATTTCCAAAAACTATTTCATGCTTTTTTGTTGTTTTGACACTAGAATTGTGTTCTCTAGTATTTTTTTAGTCTAGATCTTAGGTTTCTCTTGAAGTTTGAGTTGTGGAATTGATTTACCGTTGAAGACCTCACATCTTGAAGATTTGAAGAAATTGGCAATTGGATCTTTTTGGTGGAAGGAGATTTGAGGTTTAATTTTTATTGGGGTTATTTTTCTACATCAATGGGAATATAATCCTAAAGTTTGAAGTGATTTAGAGTTTTAGAGAAACTTCCACCATTGAACACTTTGAAGGTTTGAAGATTTTATGAAAATTGCAATTGGGTCTTGTTGATTGGGTTTGAATTGGAGTTTAAATTTGATTGGGGTTTGTTCTCTTCATCCAAGAGAAGACAACCCTAAAATTTGAGGTGATTTGGAGTTGATTTGAAGTAGAGTTTGTTCTTGGTGTTCTTGAAGATCTTTATTGTCTTCAAATATGAGAAGAAGATCAAAAGGTAGATTTGATCCATTTCACCTCTTTAATTTTTGGTCAAAAGTGTTTGTTGGATCCACAATTGGGAATTTTTATTTCGAAATAAATCTGAATTTAAGAAAAAAGAAAAGAGAAAAAGAAAAGGAAATTTGGATTTTACAAAAAAAGTAAAATAAATAGATTCCCCACTACCCCAGTCAACACTTGAAGGCCAATTTCATAGGCTAAAATTGCAGTTTGTTTGCTTTTTGGCCAAAATCTTTTCAAGTGTTGTGACTTTTTGTACCCCAAAATTTTTTCAAGTGCCCAAACTTCATAGTTCTTCTTTTAAGCTTAAATTTCTTCCACTTTATCCTATAATTAACACTTGTAATTATTTTTTAATTAGTTTTCATCATTTTTCATCTCATTAATTCCCAATAACTAGTTAACATCAAGTAATTCATCATATTTTTTGTTACTTAATTTTTTTAGTCAGATTTTTTTTTCGTGCTTCATCTTCTACCTTTATTCTTATTTATTCTTATTGAACCTTCTTGATTCCATACCACTATCTTGATCCTTCTTCATTGAGTTAACAAGAATCCATTCTAGACCTTAAGCAGAGACTGGACATTTGAAACTCAACGGATTACACAAGCTAAAATCCTTGGCCGTGGCAATTATGCCATAAGGTGAGCTTTCCTTGAGAGATTTTGAGTTCTTTTCACAAAGACAACGTGTTTTCTTTCTTTGATTTTGTGTCTTTAATAGGTACGATGGCTAATTAAGAAGAGGAGAATGGGGTACCTACCCTGGAACCCACCTTATTTAATATGATGAGCATGATCTCCCAAATGGATGGGAGGTTGGATAACATAGAAAATTATTTGGTGGATCTTGAATCATGGATTAAAGAATCTTATTCTACTCCTTTCTATCATTATAGAAAAACAAGTGGACTCTGTCATGACTCTTCTTTCTTGATATCACCATGAACTTTTCATAGAATGCTCTATTCCATCTTCACCATTCCCCTACTATCTTATACCACTCTATTACCTACTACCACTCTCCCATATGTTCCCCCCCCACCACCATGTATTCTTCTAGCACCACCACATATATCTTTTCCTTTACCAAATTCCCCCTTCCAATTCAAAATGTCCGTCCAATCCGCAATATCCAACCTTTGGGTGGTGAATTTCATGAGGAGTTCAAGGAGGAGTTTGATCATGTTTTCAATTTAACAAAACCATACGATAGGGACACACATAAACTTTCAAGGTCCTCATTATGGAAGAAGAGGTTGACATGGTTCTATCCATCACATGGGTAGGAATGGGGGTGATTATCGAAGAGATGCAACATGGTTGGAAATACCATGATGAGCTATATGTTGAGGATACTTATGGGGTTAATGAGTTCAATTCCAACATTGGAGGTCGGGACATGAGTCCCAGCTCCATCAAAGTGACTTTTCCTTCCTTCAAGGGTGAAAGCAACCCGAAGGTCTTTCTTGATTGGGTGATGCAATGCGATAGGATTTTCTTGGCAAATGAGATGTCCAATGTCTGGAAGGCATCTTATTCCATTGTTCAATTTGAGGGCTTTTCTTCCACATAGTGGAAAACTCAAGTTAAGGCACAACAGATGCCTGGTTTGGCTCCCACCCCATCTTGGGAAGAGTTGAAAGCTATTTTGAGATGGAAGTATGTTACCGAGAGGTACTTCCAAGAGCAAGTAAAGAAGATCTACACTTTACCAAAAAACACGAAAAATGTATAGCAATACTATGATGATTTCTGACGTGCCCGCAAGTGTACGGATCGTGCAAGTAATATAGTGGCTCTTTTTAAGAACCGGATTATCGAACCCAAGGGACTGGACCCATTCCTCTAACTACCCATTTCTAGTGTGATCTTAAAT
>JACEIK010004063.1:33711-62452 GCA_018107945.1 Datura stramonium
CTATGTAAAATATATATAATATATACTAGAGTATTTTACTAAATAAAATGACAAACTATCATAAAAAATGATTTGGAAAATATTTCTAGCTTTGTAAATGGTTATTTTACTTTATTTGAGATTCAAGAAGCTTTGACTAATTAATTTGAAATGTGAAAAATCAATATTGGGTGGGTGTTAACAACAACGATGACTCTTAGCCTATAAATAACACTTTGTTTTTCAATGTCACGAACAGAGTTTACACCCTGAATGCGACACGGTACTTAGGATCACAAGTGGCCCCAAGCAAACTCATGGAAAAACATAATTCTATTAAGATTGATCTACTATAAAATAATATTAAGCGCAAGCTATTTAAAAACAATAACCAAACACTGAATAAATAAAGAGCATCTGATAAATTATTGACATTTACTCAAACACTGGAACTCAAGCTGAAACTAACATGTACTATCAGAAAGCTTTCTAAAAGAAACTGATGAGTTGCTAGGACAAAACCCCAGCTAACTCTAAGGTTTGAAACTAAAACTGAAAATAACAAAGTTGAAGATGAAAACTCCGCCCTTGGAAGATGAGGACTTACCACTATCAACTGCTGGAGTGTCACGACCCGAGAGTACACTCGAATCGTAGACATGGGACAAGGAGTCCCGAGAGACTCCAAGTCAACCCATGGCATGAGCATAACACTAACTCATTCGTATACAACGGAAAACTTGACTCATAAATCATAAACTAACTGCAGATCATATCATTAGAGATAAAGGAAACAACAATACAAGATCCAAACATAAACGGCTGAATACTACCCATAAGTCTGAAAGCCTCTAATCATAAAAGACGGGTTGAAGGGACAAGACCCCAACTAACCCAAACAGTTTGAAAACATAAGATGAACAAGGTCTGAACATGAAGCCCTCGGATCATGAGGACTCATCACTGAAGACTAAGCAAAACTGAGTGCAAGCTAGGGACGATGCTGAACCTGCGAACCAGATCCTAAAAATATGTGGGTCAGTACTCGAAAAGTACTGAGTATATAAGGTATGCAAAAAAATGCTTAAAAACATGAAAGTTATAGGAGTGGGACATCATGATCATAAAACTGAAATCGTAAGTATATCGTAAGGCTCAATATTTTCAAAAATATTCATAAACCCGTCAAAGTCATAACATGCAGGGAAAGCATTTCATAAATCATAACTTAAGCCAAAAGAACATAATCATGCATATTTCAAAACCATGAGGAATAATGGGAGATTTCTATAACCGACATACTTCACATGAGCACACATGAAGTCCGACTTGTACCCCTAGTCGGGAGGCCGTTCATACCTTGCCAAGGGTATGAACCATGAAAGGCATGATATCACTCATATAGGCCCCGTAGGGCATAGGGGACAGTCACTGAGGAGGTCCCAAACATGATACTACGGTGGAACGTAGTTTTGAGATTCGGGGTGTAACCTATGCCCCGAACCTACTCGGTGTTAAGTACTACTCCCAAACATGCAACGTGCTCATAACCATAACATGATATGCATGGATAGTGAAAACATGAGCATCATGACATACTTGCGAATTCATATTACTAGCAATGGAATTGGGCCCGTGAGTCGGCCAAAGACATAGTTCATGAATCATACACGACATATGGGACATGGCCCAAAATCTTAATCATGTTTGAAATGCTTAATTTATACGAAACATGGTCATGACAACATGAGAAATAGAAAACTTGAAGACATGCTTTAAATTCAAAAATTCATATCGTGCTTGCGGAATCATTATGAACATATTTTTTACTAAAAATCCCTCATAATTGGACATGAATAATTTTAGGGTCTTAAATCAGGGAATATAAAATATATACAAGTAGAATCAGCCCAAACACTTCAAAACCCACAATTGAACACAATACCACAAGCTCATGTAAACTTTTAAGGAATCATGCAAACGGGGTTAAGACCCATAAGAATTTAGAAACTTAAACATAGGAAATAGGAAGAAATAGGTATGGGTATGGACTAAACTACCCATTCAAACCCCACATACCTGGAAATTTCGAGTCTCCTAACTTCCTTGAAAACCCTAGGTAGATTCTTGAAGAATTTTGGAGAAGACACTTGAATTCCCTTTCCTCCTTCCTCTCTAATATTATATGAATAGAAATGAAGTTTTTAGGAATGATTCCCTTTTAAAAGACCTGGTCCCAACCTCAAAACGACATAGTTTAGGTCTTAGGAGGGTAGGAAATTACGAGAAGGCCCTTACTAAATCACAGGAAATAATTGTCAGGGCACCCTAACGGGTGACCTGACAATTTGTTGCCAGGAGTAACGAGTCGTCTGGTCATTTCATCAAGTTCACTAGAAATTTCCTTTGTCTTATAACGGAGAACACGACGACTCGTCCCCTGAAAAAATGACTCATTACTAGCTTTCATCCAGTACACTGCCTCCCTTATACCGATTCACTGTTATGTCATCCAACGACTCATTCCACGACTCGTTGCTTATCATGACGAGTCGTGGCCTTATCTCGTTAAGTACACTGGTTGACCTCCTCTATTTTCCTTCTCCCTCACCCCACGACTGACCTAACGACTCATGGTGTCTGATCACGAGTCGTTCCCTTGCCCGTGGGGAGCCCGAGTCCCTCATCTTCCCAGGCCTTCCCCACGAGTCACTTGATGAATCGTTTGGCCTCCTCACGAGTCGTTAAGTGACCCGTTCTGCAACTACTGCAACATTTTCTAGTTTTTCTCCTAATTCATATCCGGACCTGATCCTTGGGTTCTCGGGGTATAACATGGAGAATCATCGAGAAAAATTAGCTGCAGTGCTGAGGCTGGGTACTTGAGTCTATATCATAAAATGATAGAGCACATAGAAATATGCGATCAGTACTTTGAATATATTGAGTATGTGAAATATAAATAAACATAGATATACCAATTACTCATAATTGAACTGCAGCAGCATGTAGAGACCCTATCTGAAAACATAAATACAGTATATAGTCTAACATCTATGGGAAAATTGTAAGAACTGATAAACTGAGTTAGGGTCATAAGAATATCCTGAAAATTGATATATTGGAGTGGATTAAGGACTCTAACTATATTATACTATGGGAGAGCCTATAACCGACATATAACCATGTGAGTTAGAAGTGGAGTTTGATGTATACACCCCGTCGAAGAGAGCCCACTGTACCTTACCAGAGTATAGTGGCTGAGCTGTGTGATCATTATCTGGGGCCCATTCGGGCTAATAAACAACGGTGACATGTAGTTATTGGAACCTAAGTGCGTTGAACCCTAGCCCGCTCGGTGCTAAGTACTACTCCCAACTGGAATTCTAGTTATATCAAACTGTACTGATAGATCGAAACTGATGTGCTAAGACTAAGTCAGAACTACTTATCTGGATGCGTCCTGAGAGTCTAAGGACTTGAAAGAAACTATATCCTAAGACTTGTTAGAGATGCTTTAACTGAAAGTGACATGACAGGCTACAGAACAATGAACATGCTGATAAACTGATAACACTGAATATATTGAGTACTGACAATATTACTGAGACTGAACATACTAAAACTATTAACTTTCCATCAAAGCATCTATGCTGAAATTCATACTTCAAGTGAAAATATCATGATAATAAAATATTTCTATCTGAATTCTAAATCATGCAGGTTTTATTCAAAAATCATGCAAAAGATCAGGGCTAGAAGATCACACAGTGTGAATGAAACCAAGACATGAATTTCAGCTAGTAATAGTCATGAAAACTTAAAGAATCATCAAGATTAAGAAATTCTTAAGCTGACTCAAAAACCCTGGCTTCTAATCTTCTACAGGGCTGGAAATTATAAAGTTATTTTGAAAATATTTTGGGACACAAGGGGGAAAGGGAACCCTTGTTGAAGTCCCACATACCTGAACAAGAATCCCGAAGAATTAGCTTGAAAATTCTGAGAAGAGATGAATGCCCTAGTTCCTAGCTTGAGAGGAAAACTCTAAATTCTATGTACTGTGCCTATAAGTTTGGGAGAGAATAAGAGGAGAATGTCGACTTAATCCCCTCTAAACAGACCCCAATATGACGTAGTTAACGAGTTAGGAGCTTAGGATTTTATGAAAATACCCCTGGTAATCATTTCAAAATCTGACTATTCAGATCCAATGGTCCTCACAATGAGGCATTGGTTGTGACCACGGCTCATTGGAACCAGTCATTAGTTTTGGTCTTGGGAAGTTAGTTTCTGGTCTCCAACAATTAGATGGATAGGAGGACTCGTTAGATGCAACAACGGATCGTTGTATCCAGTCGTAGTCACGGGAAGGATTTGAAATAACTTATGAACTTCTCCCAACAAACGGATAGAACGACCCGTTATCTGAAACAACGGGTCATTGTTTCCATCCCTTTTCACTAGGGAAAGTCTAGCATTTTTTGGGTTTCATCTAACGACTCCCTAGGATGAGTCTCTATATTAAACAACGACTCATCGTCTAGCTCATTGTTTGGAAGATAGATTTGACAGGTTTTTGGGTATTGCAAGAACTGGCTGAACAACGAGCCATTACTTTCAACAATGGTTCATTGTATCATCCATTATTTTGAGGAATGAAAACTGGAGGGCTGACAATGACTCACACAATAGGTTGTTATTACTGACAACGACTCATTGGTTGAGTCATTCTAAAACACAATTTTTTTTATTTCTTTTCTGGTTTTTCATTCCAAGTCTGGGTTTGGTCTTGGAACTTTTGGGTTGTTACATTCAAAGAGTTGTCTTCTGTTTTTAGGTATTTCTCTTTCTCTTTTCTTCATTTCATTTCATTTCATTTTGCCATTACTTATAGTAATGAGGTTTGTCATCCCCTTAAACCTGCATTTATGGTAACCTCCCAAAATAATTTAAATTATCTTTGAGGAGCTTTCGACCCTAGTCGTACATACAAATGCTAAAGCATGACCCTCAGTTTGTTCTGAGGTAGTGGTAGGGGCATCCTACCCCATAGCAGTGAGAAAAGGAAAGTCTATTATTGTTAGTATAACGACCTGTTCAGTCGTTTTGAGTTTTAGGGCCCCTTTGTTTTCCTAAAATAACGTTCCTACAACCTTAAAATGTTATTTATTACTTGTAGTGATGGGTGGCATGGTTTCTGAGGCAACCAAATACATATCAAGGAAGAAAATTTAAGATTAGGAATTTGAAAACTTGAAGTTTGACTAAAGTCAACAACATGAATAAATGAACTATGAATTGAGTTTTCATAGTTGTAAAAGATGATTTATGACTAGATTAGATAATTTTCATAGGTCCCATGGGCTTAGGAATGATTCAGACGCTTGGGTTTGTTACTAGTTAAGTTAAAGGATTATGGTTGACCACGATCAGAAAAGTGCCTAGGTGATCTTGAATTAATGTTTTGAGTGTTCGAATGAGTTTATAACATGTTTTATAATTGATTACATATTTAGTTCATGTCCCAAGGGGTTTGAATGGATTTTGGATGGTAAAAACTAGATTTGGCTAATTGCTGAATTTTCTTGTATCTGGTGTAAGCACAATCGTGCTCATGAGACACAACCACACTGAAGGAAGAAAGGTTATATAACACTATCATGCAGGGGGTACACTATCATGCACAAGGAATGGCTGACCTGCGCTTAGGCAGATCCATCGTGCTGGGTATGCGCGTTCATGCTAAAGAAACAACAGACGGTTAGACGCTATCATACTAGGAGAGCACACTCGCACTGAAGAGTTAGTTTTGCATTTGTTGCAATCACTCCCTGGCACCATGATCGCGCTAATAAGGCTTTAGTGTTTAAAAACAGATAGTGATGGGAATTGAGATTCATTTCATTATTCTTGGAGTTCTAGAGCTCGGATTTGGGCGATCTTGGAGGCTATCTTCTCATTTTCTAAGAGGGGGTAAGATTCTAATTATTATTTTGATATTACCCTATGATTACTATGATTATTTAGCATTTTTATCCATGGATTTTGTTGAAAAATTGTGGTTTTGAGCCTTAAGCTTGAGAAAATGAAAATCTTTGATATAAGCATCAATTTATGGATGAGATTGGGTGATCTTTAATATTTAAAGCCTTTAGGCTATGGGTAAGCTGATTATGTGATAAAATTCTTGTTTTGACCTCGGGGGCTCAAGGTTGACTTTTTTATCAAAGATTTTATATATCGATATGGGCGTATATAGACTTGAATGCATATGTAGATTTTAAGTGTTCAAAGGCTTAGCGGAAGGGAAAGACTATTGTGGTGGAACAAGGTGCTTTGAATTGAGGTAAGTTCATACTTTGTAGACTTTGATTGAAGGATAGTTTCATAATTACTTATATTAAGGAATTAAGATAAACAAGGGGTACCATATAAGTGAGGTGATAAGCACCCATACGCATACCAGATGTCATGTGTGAGGAGTTGATTGTATAGCTAATTTTTATGATTATTCTATTTTCTATGATACTCACTAGTATACATTTTTTACTCATACTATAATTGTTTCTCCCTCTTTGGGTGCAGGATCAAAACCAAGTCCAAGTAGAGCTCGAGGAGCTATTTGAGTTCGTTGTCAGCTTCAAGGAGATATTACGGTGAGCTTCCTAGAAGATCTGCATACCAGTCTTTGTTCGTTATGTTATTTCCTATCTTCTTTTAATTCAAATAATGTATTTGATATTTTTGACTTGTATGAAAATGTTAGAAGCTCTTGTATATGACTTCTAGGTTTTGGGTGGTTCCTAATTGTATGTTCCACAATTTATGTGATGAGACACTGATCATGACTTATTATCATTCTCACTTGTCATTCAACTTATCAAATTAATAATGGTTATAAAATGAACATGGTTTGACTACCAGTGTAGGTGTAGGCACCCTTACACTTATAGATTTTGGGTAATGATAGTTAATCTTGTTGTAGAGCCATTGCCTAGGCTGTAAAGGGTAGTTTAGGCATTGTTCAGGAAGTTTTTGCTCATCCCTAGATCACTGGAATTAGTATCTTACTGTCAGCTCGGGTAGAAGGTCACTGGTGATAGGAATAAGCTAGTGAACAACCTCCCTTTATTGATAAAGTTGGATCTTATTGAAGGTCTGGGTAGACTATTACTAGACGGAGGGAGAAGTCATCATTTTCTACCCCTCTCGGGAGGGCAATATAACCAATCACTAGGAATGATGTTCCTTTGTGTACACCTACCCGTTTTCCATAGAGTTCAAACTTCCAGTGGACTTTGTTGTTGATGAACTTTTCTAAAGGTACCAAATGTGGTCATGACCATGGCTACTCGGGGTCGATCGACCATTATATCAAGTATCAATGATGACTATGAGTGGGGCTTGTTTGAGCGACACCAATCCCTTTTCTTTATGTTATTTCCTATATTCTTTCTTTCTACACAATGTATTTGATGTTTCAGACTCGTATAAAAATCTTAGAGGCTCTTGTACTATAACTTTTAGGTTTTTGGGGTTTATAGTTGTATTTTTTGTAGTTTATGTGATGAGACATTGACCATTACTTTTTATCTCACTTGTCTTTCCACTTATTAAATTAATAATAGTTATAGAAAAATGAATGTGGTTCGCCTACTGAGCTTAGGTGTAGGCATCCTCATGGCTTGTAGATTTTGGTTTGTGATAATTTGGTATAAGAGCCCCAAGTTCTTTGCTCTCGTAGGTATGAGAGCCATGTGTAGTAGAGCCTTGTGAATCAGTACGGAGACATCTATCCTTATTTTCGAGAGGCCATGTCATACTTAGGAAAATTCCATTATTTTGTTCCGTATCGTGTGTAATTGATTAAGTTAAAGTTCTAGTGTCTTTTTATTTTCACTCTTTCATTGATTGTGAGAACTCAATTGATCGCAAGTGGAGAACAGGAGCTCATACCCATTACTAGGGTAATTATACGTGGTTGAGGCAAGAGACAAGACTACGGTAGAGGTAAGGCCTATGCTGCAGCACCCGCTAGAGGTCATGCTAGAGTTATATCTCTAAATCCCAAGGATATTCATGGTGATGGACTGATTGAGGTAGCTAAGCTGGGTCCAAGTCAAGTACCTCTAGGATTTGTTGCTACTCTTGTGTTACATGACACTCTAGTTCAGATGTTGGGTTATATCAGGAGTATGGCTCAGGTGAGTATGTTTCCTGTCAAACATGATGTATCTCAAATAAGGATGGGAGCTCAGACTCCTAATTAACATATTTCTCTAGATTTCCAAACTCCATAGGTACAACCAACTACAGGTGTTACTCTTTAGTATTTGGTTATGCCACTTGTAGGGTTGTTCCATACCTGATGATTGCACCTGCTTTGTTAGCGGATGCGCATAATAAATTCAGTTGGTTCAAATGGATGGATCCTTCAAGGTACAATGGGGATCCTAATTCCTGTGCTTACAAGTTCTTGGCTAGCTTCTATTAGAGGTTCCATAATGTGGGTTTGGTGAACTTTGATGGAGTCAATTTCATAACCTTTCAGATAATCAGTTTGTCCAAGTAGTGGTGGAGGCACTATGTTGAGAATAGACTAGTAAGGTCACCTCCTTTGTCGTGGACTCAATTTTCTCGATTATTCCTAGAGAACTTTGTTCCTCATAGTGTGCGAGTGAGAAAAAGGTTACAATTTGAGGGGCCACAATAGGATGGTATATCTATGATAGACTATGAGATGAGGTTTTGTGCCTTATAACGCCATGTGATGATGATACTTCCTGATGAGACTAAGAGGGTGAGAAGATTCACAGATGGCTTGATTTACCTTATTCATCTAGTTGCAACTCAAATTGCTTTTACATGAGCTTTTTTTAGAAGGTGGTGAATGTCACCAAGGTGTTAAGATTATTTGGTGATAGGATTATGAGAAGTATGGAGTCAAGAAGCCTTGTAGTTCCGGCAGCTTCGGTGGTACCTCATCTGGAGGTAGAGCTTACTCTAGGAGAGATCATCTTCTCAATTTTAGCAGTAAAGTTTAGTTGTCTTGCAGACATATAAGAGTGGTCACTTCGGGTATGGTTTGTATGGTTTTGGGATAGGATCCCCTCAGTTCATCCTATAGACCCTAATGTTGTGAAGGGTACTCAGACCATTCTAGATCTTCTCAGTAGATAACGACTCAAAAAGGGTATTATGAGTATGAATGTCCAAGAAATTATCAGAAAGATTACCCTAAACTTAGGTGTGGCGGATCACATCAAGGTTCTCATGTTTGTGCACCTAGGACAATAACACAGGCAAGTAAAAGTGGCACTCAAGAAGATAAAGATGGTGCTCTGATTGATCGAGGTGGTATCCATAGAGGTTCTTAGAATGAGGGTGGTCGTGGAGGCCATTGTTATGTTTTTCCTGGTAGACCAAAGGTAGAGCCTTTAGATGCAGACATTAAAAATATTGTTCTAGTTTTTCACCAAGTAGCTACAATGTTATTTGATCTAGGCTATACCTATTCTTATGTGTCTTCATATTTTGCTATGGCTTGGACATGTTTTGTGATTTACTTTATTTGCCTATTCGTGTTTTACCCCTATTGGGGACTCAATAGTTGTGGATCTAGTCTATCAATAACACGTGGTTACCTTGTTGCTCTATGACACTTGGTTAGATTTGATGAATCTTGACATCGTGGATTTTGATATTATTCTTGGCATGGATTGACTATCTCCATATTGCACAATTTTGGTATGTCATGACTGTATAATGACTATCATATATTTGTAATGAACTGCTGTACCCTGAAAGCCTTAAGATTAGACCCAAGAGTTGAAATGGAGAAAATAAAATTTTCTACACCAGGTCACAAAATAAGTCGTCATGTGACCTATCAGGTTGACCACGAGTCATTAAGTGACTCGTGGTGAGGAGTATGACTTGAGTTGGAAATTTCTGTTTTTTAGTCCCCACGGACATGACCACAAGTGGTGGTCAACCCCCATGACTCGTTGAGTCAGTTGTGGTCAGGGAGGAGGTTCAGGAAGGAGGACTTGGGTAGTGAACTTAACAGGTGGGTAACCACGACTTGTTGGGTTCACCACGAGTCGTGGTGTGCCCCAGATGAGCTCAGGTATGTTTTTGGCAGTGAAGACCGCGAGTGGTGACCACAAGTCGTGGTCACCAGTAATGACTCATGTAGTTTCCCGTGGTAAGCCCTAGGTGAAATGTTGGTAGTGTACTCGATGGTTGGTGGCCACGAGTCGTGGCCTTCGACGACGACTCGTCCAGTCCCTCGTTGGTACTGGCAGTCAACTTTTCTCTGCGAATTTAGTAAGGGATTTCCCGTAATTCCTATGATCCTACGACCTAAACTAAGTCATTTAAGATATGAATAGTGAGTATTAAGAGGGTCAAGTTCATTCTAAGCTATTCGTATTCATGCATGCAAACTTGGAGAGGTAGAGAGGTGATTAAGCTTAATTCCTTCAAGTTTTTCATCAATTCTCCATTGGGCAATTAGAGGAATTATAAAATCATATTCTCCCAGGTATGTAAGGTTATGAATGGGTAAATTTGTTCATACCCATGCCAAATCCCTCTCTAATTCATGAAAATCTATATGTTGATCCTGTGAGGGTTTAAACCTAATGCATGAATTTCCTAAGTTTCTACCATGGGTATGATCTAAGCATGTTTCTATTATTGAATTATGATTCATGGGCAAGTTTTACATTGTTTTCAATTATAATCATGTTTTCAAGCTTTATAAATTATAATGCCCATCCATGAGAAGTTCATGAAAGTTGAGATTTATGATGTATGTTCAAGTATGATGAGATATTTATGATGAAAAGCATGTTTTCAAGTTACCCATGTCTATGATCATGTTTTCAAGTGAATTAAGTATTTTCAAGCATGTTTAAGTATTGGGCAAGCCCATATGTTCAAGTATGATTTAGATTTCACGAATTAGCTAACCACATGGTTTTGGAGTCAAGACTCCCAATTATGTTCGGCTTGTAGTATGGTTTGAGTCAAAGCTCCTCATGTATGATTTCAGATTTTATATGTATATGATTATTCAGCTTCGTCAATAGACAATGGTCAGCTTCGTAGAAAAATGATGGAGAGCATATGCATGTTTTTAAGAGTAGTGTCTAGCACCGAGTAGGCTAAGAGTCAGTCAACCCTATGCCTCAAAACTATGCGCCAACATAGGTATGATCAGATTATTTTTGGACCTCCTATGTGAGTTTTCCCCTGCTCCAAGGGGCCCTCAGCTTGATATCAATATCGTGGTAGCGTCTTTAGCCCTGTCAAGGCTTTAGATGGCTCTGCCCACTTGAGTGTGATAGTTGGGACCATGTAAGATCTATCGTGGTAATGTCGGTTATATGAAGAGTCTCCCATTGTTCCTCATGATTTCAGTTATGCATGTCTATCATTCATGATAATATGTTTTCAGCAGGTTTGGCCCAATGTTCAGTTTTTACTTATGATTATTAGTTTTCAGCTTTGGGTCATTCGATTTAGTTATGATATTGAGTTATGTTCAGATCATGATTTCAAAAATAGCATGCAAGCCCTACTCTCAGAATCTTATATTGATTATGTTTTATATTATGCATGATTTAATGATTTTACTTAGCGGTTTTACTTTCCTTGCATACTCAGTACATTCAACGTACTGACCAAATACTCTATTCTGTATTATTTCATGATACTCTGTTACGTGGTCTCGACTATCATACCATGATATCGATATCAAGATTAAGGCCCCTTGGGCATAGGGGAAGCTCACAAGGGAGGTCCCAAAGTATATAAGTAAACCTTCATTGACGCGTAGTTCTGAGGCATCGGGTTGACTGACTCCGAGCCTACTCGGTGCTAGACACTACTCCCAAAACATACATATGCTCTCCATTATTTTTCAATGAAGCTGACCATCGTCTAATGACAAAGCTGAATAAATAACATACATGCATAATCTGAAATCATAACATGAGGAGCCTTGGCTCAAACCATACCATAAGCTGAAAATAATGACAGTTTTGACTCCAAAACCATGTGGTAAGCTAATTCATGAAATCATAAGACATACATGATTATATAGGATCGCTCAATACTTTAACATGCTTGAAATCAACTTGATTCACTTTGAAAACATGAACTAAACATGGGTATATCAAAATCATACTTTCTTCATAAACATCTCATTATGCTTGAACATATAACTCATAGATCTCGTCTTTCATGAACATTCATGGATGGGTATCATAGTTTAGAAAACTTGAAAACATAATTTATAATTTAAAACATTATAAAATCTTTCCATTAATCATAATTCATCATTCAAAACATGCTTAGAACATGCTTATGATTAAAACTTAGGAATTCATGCATTGGGTAGAAACCCCATGGAATCATCAATTAGAACATCATGAATTGAGAGGGAATTGGGCATGGCTATGGAAAATTTCACCCATTCATAGCCTTACATACTTGAGAAGATCTGATTTTACAAATTCTTTGATTTCCCAAGGAATAATTAAGGATGAACCTTGATGAACTATGCTTGATTACCCTCTAAACCATTAAACTTACATGCATGAGTTTTGAATAGGCTAGAATGACTTAACCCATCTTAATACATTCTATTGTAGGATTAAAATGATGTAGTTTAGGCTTTAAGAACATAGGAATTATAGAAAATTCCTTACTAAATTCAAAGGGAAAAACAGACTACCAGTCCCAAT
This sequence comes from Datura stramonium, assembly GCA_018107945.1. NCBI lineage: Eukaryota > Viridiplantae > Streptophyta > Magnoliopsida > Solanales > Solanaceae > Datura > Datura stramonium. The sequence continues at coordinate 46,449 of JACEIK010004063.1, forward strand.
GAGGGATTGGATGAGTCGTCGTCCCTGGACATGACTCGTGGTCTTCCTTCGTCATCTTCACTGGAAACCGCATCTTGATAGTCACCACGAGGGACTTAACAATTCTTTATCGGTGACTGCGACTTGTGGTCACCTCCCGTCCTCTTTACTGCAAAAAACCTCCTAGGGGTCACCACAGGCGACACCACGACTTGTGGTGTACCCGAAGAGTCACGGTGATGACCCGTTAGGTGCACTGTCTATATTTCTTCTCCTTTCACATCATCTTTGGCCACGGCTAACCTGATGAGTCTTGATGCTGACCACGACTCGTGGTCACCCAAAAACCAAAATTTCCAACAAGTCCCAGCCTCTCCCCATGGGTCACTTAGCGACTCGTGGGGTCCCTAACGGGTCACTAGACGACTCATCCTATGACATGGTGAAGAAATTTCTATTTTCTCTTTTTCGACTCCCAGGTATGATCTTAGGGCTTTCGAGGTATAACAACGGTCTGTCATCTTTCTGATGACCATCATTCCTACCGTTAGAGCCATGACGCTAGAGCGATGGACCGTCAGTTCCTCCGTCAACCTCTACATCAGACCTGCAACTTCAGTTCTTTTTCCTTCAAGATGCCATTTCGAAGCTTGAGGTGTTATAATAGTGTTATGAATATAGATATGTAGATTGAAGTGTATCTGCCAGGGCTTATGGGGGATCAGGTAGGTTATTGCTTGTTGTTTGTTATTTTTACTTGTCAGGCTTATGGGGGCTTGATTAGGTTCTTTTTTGATTATTGCCTGTTTAGTTTTCTGTATAACTTGATAAGATCTTTTGGTTTATTCTCTTATTCTTATAGCTATTTACATTTAGTTCTTACTATCAATTCAGTTCCAACTTATTATTATTGCCTTATATACTCGGTGCATTATTATACTGACGCCTGAGCGTAGGGATGCTACACTCTTTCCTGCAGATTCTGACAGACAGGTTCGGACACCTCCTCAGTAGCAATTCAAGCTCAACATATTGGTCAACTTCTCTCTTTTGGAGTTTCCATACTTTAGAGGTTTGCCTCTCTTTTGCTGTATAATTCTTTTTGGGTAGGTCGGGGCCCTGTCCCGGCCAAGTATTTACTCTTTATAGGCTTGTAGATAATGGGATTGTATAGTAGTATGCTGTTGGCCATGTTGGCTTTGTTATTTTGTGTGGGCAGTTTGGAAGCCTTAATGGCCCTTGTATATATGTTTAGTTTTCTATTTATCTGATTTAGAAAACATGGTGGTCTTGTTGGTCCACATAGGATGTTATTATTATTGTGAACTATTGGGTCAGCTGAATACCTATGCAGGTGTTTATATTTTGTTCTTGTCAGCCAAGAGCTTCTTTAAGCAGAGATATACTTGGTTATTTTCTTAATTATGTGTTTCTGGTACGCACCAGAGGTGTATATGTCCATCTAAGTCAACTCTAAGTCCATTATGATAGCAGATGCCAATTATGCTTCCCAAGGTGAGGCATGACAAATTTGGTGTCAGAGCAACATTATGTCCTAGGGTGTACGCAAGATATGTCTAGTAGAGTCTTCTTTATAAATACCACATTTAATAAGTAGGGAGATACGGGTCATAATAGGATGGTTATCCTTCTTCTACTCCAATCTTTCTGTAGAGCCGAATCTTACAGGGTTGAGTCCCTAAGCTTATTATTAATATCTGTGCAAAGATTCCTGATACACAATATACTACAGTTGGCCGAGAGTTAGACACTTCAGTAGGAGAAGGTACTGGTAGAGTTCCATGAGTGGAGACGGCTTAGCCTGAGGAAAAAAATGAGACATCTTCTCGATCCCCTCGGCATTCTCCATTATGTCAGGAGCCTCTGAAGGATACAAACCAAACAACACCATCTTCAGCTCCTTATATTCCTTCAGATAAGGATGTTGAAAGTGCAGTTTACATGTTGGCAGATTATGTCTACTCAGCAACAACCAGTAGAACCAGAGGTTGTCGGGCCTTCTGAAGGACCCAGAAATTCAAGGGTTTATGAGTTCATTGCTTTGAGTCCTCCACATTTTACAAGGATAGATCGTAGAGGACCCTCAACATTTTCTTGACTAGGTTCATAAAATTTTCAGAGTTATGCATTCTTCAGCTACTAAATCAGTTGAGTTATCTATGTTCCAACTGTGAGATTTAGCTGTTTTTTGGTATGAAAGCTAGGAGAGGTCCAGAGAGAAGGATGCAACTCCACCTACCTGGTCCAGTTTCTCGGAGGCTTTCATGGTTCACTATTTTTCATGAGAGATCTAAGAGGCCAAGGTAGATCAGTTTTTACATATAGAGTAGGGTAGGATGAGTGGTGATAGTATGCATTGAGATTTAACTCCTTGGCTATATATGCACCAATCTTTGTCGCTACAATGCCAGCTAGGGTACATCGGTTCATAGCAGGGCTTGATCTAGATAATGTTTTTTCTTGTACTACAACTGCATTGTGAAAGGACATGGATATATCATGGATTCAGGCCTTTGCCCAAAATATAGAAGAGGTCAGACAACGACAATGTATGTCTGAGAGGGTAGATAGGGGGCCTCACAAAAGGGCTAGACCAACTGATTTATATGTAGAGCCCTAAGGTGGACCCAAACCTTGATCCTCAGGCAAGCTACCTAGGCCTTCACCCCAACAATAGTAGGTTAGCAGGTCTGATAACGCAGATAGCCAAGTCTAGGTGAGAGTTCCCGAGCTTTAGACATATTTTGCCTATATTTTACTATGTTTGAGAACAAATTATATGTGTTTGCATGTGTTTATGTTATATATTTGTGAAAAAATGCTAACACACATGATGACATGATTTTAGGGCTAAAAGTGATGGATTTGGGTGTATTTGAGGCTTTTGAAACAAATATGAAGAAGATGGAATTAGCAAAGAAAGAACGAGGGCAAAACAGTGCACTGACACACCTGCGAGACCTGCAATATGGTGCGCAGGCACTCCAGCGCGATGAAGGGCGCGAGGTGCAGCCCTTGTTGCTCGATGCATGGTGTGATGCGGCACCAATGTTGCGCGATGACAAGCGCGGTATGCCGGCCCTGTCCGGTTACCATGAAGGTTGTCCCACTTCAACTAGGAAAAGGAGCTTCAAATCCCAAATTAAATCCGTGAAGGAACAAAAAGGCAAAAATATATTATAAATACCCTTTATTTCTATGTAAAGTGGAGCAAGTTGGAGAGGAAGTTTTGACAAGTCTTGACACAATTTGAGGGGATTAGAGTGCGAAGTACATTGTAAGGTTTTATTTTCTCAAAAGGCTTTGAGATACTTGTTATAGAATTGTTCTTTCTTTATGCCAATGTGTGAGGAATTTTGATATACTCCATGCTTGCAAATTGATGTCTAGAAGTTGCTTGGTGTGTTTGCAAAATGAAATAAGAATGATGGATTTAGGAAGTGATATAGGCGTTTCTTTGGAAGCCTTATTTTTATCCTATTTTACCTGTCTTTATGTAATTGTCCTAATTAACCATTTTGAGCCTTAGCCTATTCTTTTAATTTCCATATTACAAGCTTAAATCCTTTTTTGTTTACTGACTTATATTTGATCCAAATGACTCCTAGAGCACTTTAATTAAAAAAATTTTTTATGAAAGGAGCATAATGAGAGAAGTGAAGGGAAAAGCTAAGTGTGGTGAATTAGAAGAAAAGAAAAGGGTGAAATTTGCTAGACAAGGAGGGTGATGTTAGTGGGAAAACAAAAAGAAGAAAGTAGCTTTGAAAAAATGATGATAAAAAATGTGTGAATGAACTCAATGTTGAAAGAAAAATCCCCACTAGTCACCTAGGTTGAAAAATTGAAAAATAAAAGGAAGTACAAGGAGAAAAATAGGAAATTGAAGAATGTGCTAAAAATGAAAGTGTTTTGAAGTATTAAAGTTCTTAGGGAGATTAGTCACTATCTTGGTCATATAGTTCCTACCCATCCCTTAGCCTACATTAAAACCAAATTCAATTCCTAATTGATCCTTGATTCATAATTCTATATTAGAGGAGTATTACATTAAGAGAAAGCCTATGGGTCGTCTTTTGCATGTATGTTGAGTTCTTTGGGAGAGTGAGTGGATTTTGTTATATTTATGCCTAAGTTAATATTATTTTCTATCTTGTGTGTAAAAGGGCATCTCTTCAAATTGTGAGGGGTACAATGGTAAGACTTTGGTAAATCTTGATTGCTAAAATTACATATGATTCATGTTGGCCAAAGTCTTGATGAGTTAGTTTACAAAAGCTAAGTGATTTCAAATTTTGACATTTTAATGTCGATCCTATATGCATGCGAGTGAATTTTTTGAGCTTCATTGATTTGTCTCATGATCCTAAATGCAAGTAGACCTGTTTGTAGAATGAATTTTGTGCCTAAATGTGGGAAGGGAAGTAGTAGATTGTTCGAGGACAAAAAATAGTTTAAGTGTGGGGTGTTGATGAAGGGCATGCTTACGCACTTCTTGGACATATTTTGCCCATATTTTACTACATTTTGAGAACTAATTATGTGTGTTTGTATGTCTTTATGTTATATATTTGTGAAAAAAAGCTAATGCACATGATGAGATGCTTTCAGGGCTAAAAGTGATGGATTTGGGTGTACTTGAGGCTTTTGGAACAAATGTGAAGAAGATGGAATGAGAAAAGCAAGAACGAGGCCAAAACAGTGCACTGGCACACCTGCACGACCTGCAGTGCGACGCACAGGCACTCCAGCGCGATGAAGGGGGTGAGGAGCAGGCCTTGCTGCACGACCAGAGGCACGACGCGTAGCCCTTGCTGCGTGATGCATGGCGCGACATAGCACCAATGCTGCGCGATAACAAGCACAGTGTGCCGGCCCTGTCCGGCTGCCAAGATGGTTATCCCAATTCAACTAGGAAAAGGAGTTTCAAATCCCAAATTATATCTGTAAAGGAACAAAAAAGTCAAAAATCTATTATAAATACCNAGTGCTTTTCAAAGATAGATCTCAAATCCATCTCCAATTCAACTAGGAAAAGGAGTTTCAAATCCCAAATTATATCTGTAAAGGAACAAAAAAGTCAAAAATCTATTATAAATACCCTTTATTTCTTTGTAAAGTGGAGCAAGTTGAAGAGGAAGTTTTGACAAGTCTTGACACAATTTTAGAGGATTAGTGTGCGAAGTACATTGTAAGGTTTTATTTTCACAAAATTCTTTGAGATACTTGTTATCGAATTATTCTTTCTTGTTTTTGCAATAATCAAGTGAGTGTTTTCCTATCATCGTTGTACGTATTAATTTATGCTTTTTTCTATGAATGCTATGAATTTACTTATAATTATGAGAGGCTAAAACCTCCACAACTAGGATTGTGGAACCATGATGAATTAACACACATTGGTAAAAATACTTAGTGAATCTTGAACGGGGTTTATGCATGTATTATTTTTCCCTTCATTTTAATTGTTTCTTAACAATTGCAAGTGTTGTAATTTTCCTTATTCTTACTCACCAGATCAAGGGAGTAATGAATGGGAAAAGAGATTAACAATGGAGATTTGAGGCTATCAACCCTCATCTAATAGCTTGACCTTGTATGGGAATCTGATATAAAGGGTAAGGGTTAGTTAAGTATACATTTGCATACGAACCAAGTTGTGTGGTGATAATCATCTAAATAGGGGACAAACCATTTTGGTGAAATTAACTTACCGATATTGCATGCTAAGCACCAAAATAGATCACTTGTATAAAATTCCTTGTGGTTATGAAGTCATGGGGAACACTCACCCTAGTCAGTTGCATTAATTTGGAATCAACCTTCACTTTCTCTCAACAATATTGCTTGTTACTTTTATAAATTCCCCCCTCTTAGGAGATAATCGACTTAAAATCTTAAGTACTAGAGTTCTTCTATATCCTTCCATATTCCCTGTGGGATCGACCCCAACCTTTGTTGGATTCTTTATTGACAATGTCCGCTTCATACTTTGTCAGGAAGTGTGAGTTTTAGTGTTATCAGCTCGCAATAGCAGAGAGGCTCAGATCAAATGAGGCCAGCCTCACTGCGTTGTGCTACATGTGCTAGGAGGCATTTTGGGAGATGAAGATATGGTTCCATAACTTGCTATTATTTCGGACAGGAGGGTCACATGATAAGTGATTACCCGACTAGAGATCAGGATGATAGGGGTTAGCAGATCAGTTTATCAGCAGGGTCACATTCACCAGTACCTTCTATAGAACATGGAACCCATACTTTAGCAAGCAAACATAGGTAGAGTTAGAACAGGAGCATCTAGTTCTGGAAGGGGTCAGAATCGTACTTATACACTAGCAAGATGATAGGAATTTGAGTCATCACCATATGTTGTGATAGGTATATTAAATGTTTGTTCCCACATGGTATATGCTTTGATAGATCCAGGCTTCACTCTGTCCTATGTTACTCCCCTAATAGCAAGGAAATCTTGTATAGTACCAGAATTGCTCCAGCGACCATTTTCTGTGTGTACACCTATTGGTGAATCCATTATCACCAGAAGAGTTTATCAGGGTTGTACGGTAGAAATTGTTGATCGCTAGACCTCTATAGACTTGATAGAGTTAGAGATGATTGATTTTGATGTAATTATAGGTATGGATTGAATAGTATCGCATTATGCCAATGTTGAGTGCTGGACAAAGATTATTAGATTCCATTTCGAGAATAAAGTAGTTCGAGAATGGAAGGGCACTGCAGCTGAGCCTAAAGGTAGGTTCATACCTATCTCCGAGCAAGGAAGCTAATTGCAAAGGGTTATATATATATATATATATCATATNATCATATTGTCATAGTTTGGATATGCAGGTAGAATCCCTGACTCTTTAGTCTATTCCGGTGGTTAGAAAATTTCCAGATGTGTTTCTAGATGAGTTCTCTAGAATTCCTCCAAAAAGGGAAATCAATTTTGCCATTGATATACTACTAGATACACAACCGATATCTTTTCTTCCTTATAGAGTGGATCCTTATGAGATAAAGGACTTGATGGATCAGCTGAAAGACTTGATGGCTAAAGGCTTTATTAGGCCTAGTGCTTCACTTTGGGGTATGATAGTCTTGTTTGTGAGAAAGAATAATGGATTCCTACGAATGTGTGTAGATTACCACCAGTTAAATAAAGTTACTTAAGACAAATATCACCTTTTAAGGATAGATAACTTGTTTGATTAGCTTCAAGGTGCTAGATATTTCTCAAAAATTGATTTGAGATCAAGGTACCATCAGGTACGAGTTCGGGAGAAAGATATTCCAAAGACAGCTTTTAGAACCAGATATGGCAACTTTGAGTTCTTGGTGATGTCTTTCATATTGAAGAATGCCTGTCCAGTGTTTATGGACCTAATGAATAGTATATTAAGGCCTTTCTTAGATCTATTTGTGATAGTATTTACTGATGATATTCTTGTATATTCACAATCAGAGGCTGAGAATAGAGATCATCTGTGAGTAATACTTCAGCTACTCAGAGATCATGTGTTATACACGAAGTTGTCTAAATGTGAGGTTGAATTTTGTGGCTTTCTTGGGCCACATTGTGTCAGACACGGGCATCCAAGTAGACTCGCAGAAAATTGAGGCTGTGAAGACTTAGCCTAGAACAACAGGTACTATCAAAGTTCGTAGCTTTTTGGTGTTTGTTGGGTATTACAGAATATATGTATAAGGATTCTCTGCCTTATTGACACCATCGACAAGGTTAACTTAGAAGGAAGCTATATTCTAGTGGACCAAGGCTTATGAGTAGAGTTTTCAGGAATTGAAAGACAGTTTAACATCTGCGCCGGTATTAGCCTTACTAGAAGTCTTAGAGGGATATGCTGTATATTATGACGCTTCAGACGTTGGGTTAGTATGTGTTTTGATGCAACACGACAAGGTGATTGCCTATGCTTTGAGGCAATTAAGGAAGCATGTGAAAAATTACCCAACCCATAATTTAGAGTTGGCTGCAGTTGTGCATGAAGTGAAGATCTGGAGACATTATTTATAAGGTGTTCATGTTGACATCTTTATAGATCAGAAGAGTCTCTAGTATATTTTTGAACAGAAAGAGTTAAACCTGCGACAGTGTTGTTGGCTTGAGTTGCTAAAAGACTAAAACATAGATATGTTGTATGACCCAAGGAAGGCTAACATTGTAGTAGATTCTCTTAGCCGCAAATCGATGGGTAGCTTGTCATATTTGAGGCCATAAAAGAGAGAATTAGCTCGGGAGCTGCACTAGGTTTCCTATTTAATCCGAATGATGAACTCAGATAATTATGGGGTCTTAATTCAGAATACTGCAGTGTCATCTCTAGTTGTGGAGATGAAAGAGTGATAATACGAAGATCCCAGCCTAGTATACCTTAGAGGCAAGGCTCAGCAGGAAGGGTCATTGGTCTTTGAGATAGTAGGAGATGGAGTCTTGACTCTATGTTCCACATATTGCAAGGCTTCACCAACAGATTATGACAAAGGTACATTATTCTCTCTATTCTCTTTACCCAGGTTCGACAAAGATGTACCATGATATAAAACAAATCTATTGGTGGCATGGGATGAAGAATGATATTAGTGAGTTCATAGCACAATGTCCCAATTGTAGCAGGTAAAAGCTGAACATAATAGGCCCGGTGGCTAACTTAGGAGATACTCGTGTCGATGTGGAAATGGGAAGTAATCAACATAGATTTTATTACAGGTTTACCCCACAATGAGAATAAATTTAGCTCTATTTGGATCATTGTTGACAGGCTGACAAAATCAGCCCACTTCTTGCCAATTAAGGCTACATTCAAAGCTGAAGATTATGTTGAGTTATATATCAGAGAGACTGTAACACCCCAAAAGTCTCTAAGATCAGACCAGAGGACTAAAATAGAGAAAATAAGATAACCTGCATCAGGTCACAGGATGAGTCATCAAGTGACCCATTAAGTCACTTGACTGGTCATTGAGTGACCCATTAGGTGCAAGACGGTGGTGAAAAGCTGAGTTTCAGAGTGTCTTGATAACTGGTTAAGTGACCCGTTAAGTGACATGCTGAATCATCAAGTGAGGTGTCACGAGAAGATCAGAAAATTTGAGAAGAATTTACCAGTGGCAACAGGTCAAGGATGACCCATCAAGTCTCCCAATGGGTTGTTCAATCACTCGTTGGGTCTAACAGTGAGTATTTTTTTTGTCAGGTCATTAAAGGTGTTTACGTAATCCCTAAGTTTCTAACTCCTAAACTAAGTCATTTTAAGCATTATAAAGGGTGATATTAAGGATATTAATCATCCGAAACCCTCATTCTACTCCTAACACCCCTAAGTGAAGATCAAATCCCCTCAAGAGAAGCTAGGGTTCTTCATCAAATCCTCCCCTCAATTACCTTAGGGTCTCCAATCAACTTGAGGATTCTTCAAACCCAGGTATGTAGGGTTATGAATGGGGAAAATCCTTCCACCTTCATCCCTTTTCAAGCTAAATTCCATGATCTCAACTTCTCAAGTTCTAAATTATGAAATTCTAGGGTTTAATCCAATTCCATGCAATTATCCATGATATCACTATGGGTTCAATTCTCTTATGTTCTAACTAATGAATTATGGTTATTAGGGAAGATTTGATTCTTATATTTCTTACTATTTCATGATTTTAAGTTTATGGTGATTTTGCCCTATTATGCATTATTTATGAATTTCAAGCTTATGAGCCCATTATTTCAAGTATGATGAATTATCAAAGTGTGCATGAATGTTTATGAATCCTTAAACTTATGATTTTATGATTTTCAATTATGAAGCCTTATTCAAGTATGTATGAATTTCTTGACAAATCAAGTTTATGTATCAAGGCCAATTGTGGCGCTATTTCCATGGATAGTGTGTACATCAAGTATGATTATGATTTCATGATTTTAATCTAGCCCATGCGAGATAAAGTATCTTTTTATGATAATGATTATGAGGCATGTGCATGTTTTTGGGAGTAGTGTCTGACACTGAGTAGGCTAGGGGTTCAGACAAACCACAAGTCATAGAACTACGTGTCACCATAGGTATATATTCATGTTCAAACCCTACGAGGAGTCACAAGTGATATCACGCCTTAATTGTTCCTAGCCTTGGCAAGCTTGGGATGACTCTGCCCACTTGAGCGAGATAGTTGGGGCATCATGTAAGCTCTATCATGATGGTGTCAGTTAAGACGAAGCTGCCCATCGTTCTTCATGTTTTCAGATAGTCATGTTCATGTCTTGAGATATTATTTATATATCATATTTGATCCATTGATTAGTTATGAGTTTTCACTTATGTTTTCAAGTATAGTATGCTATATGATTTCTATTTCTAAACCTTGAGTCATTATATTCAACTTATGATGAATAGCTTACAGTTGTGCATATTTCAGATATATGGCTTTAGCATGTTGCCTCACTCTCATGATCTATCTTTTTTATACTCGTGATTTCATACTATCATTTACTGGCGTGTTTTACTTACTTTCTCTACATACTTAGTACATTCAAAGTACTAAAGCTATACTCTATGTTATACCGTCTCATGATATAGGATTGGGAAATCCATCTCAATCCCATCGCTAGCTCGATCCCGATCAGTCCAGCTCTTTCCTAGTCTTGGTGAGTCCCTATCTTTTAAGGTCATTTATCATTTTATGCTTTATGTCTAAAGTTTGTAGTTTCAGACTTAGAGAGCTAATTGGGGGTATTGTCCCATCAACTCATCTTATATATAGAGGATTTTAGACTGTTATGTAGTAGATGATTAGCGCTGTTGACTCATGTTTACGCTTATGTCTTTATGTTATGAAAACTTCCACTTATATCATGTTCATGCTTTATTTTCCACTTAGTAATTGTAACACCCCAAAAATTCCTAAGACTTGATTCGGGATTGGAAATATGAGGAGTATAAAAAGTTTGAAAAATGCCTCAGAACGACTCATTATATGAGTCGTGGGAAGGAGTAACGAGTCATTGGTTTGAGTCATGGTAAATTTCTAGTTGGCAGGTCTAGGACCAATGAGTCAAGGTATGACCCATTGGTTGATGTAACAGATCGTGGTCTGGAGCTGTTGTTTATTTCTGGGGTGTCAGGGTTGGATGGTACAAGTCGTGGTATGAATCATTCTAGGGAACAATGAGTCATGGTTTGTACTCGTGGGAAGGAGAAGAGGAGTTGGAAGAAATAGAAATGGATGGGTCCAACGACCCAACGCCACAAGGCATGTCCCGTTGTTTGGGTCTGTTAAGAGGATTCAGAAACTATGCATGAAGTTAGTGGTGACAACCAGAGGAAGCAACGAGTCGTTGTGATGGGTAATGACTCTTCCTATCTAGCCATCATTCGAAGATCAGAGAATGGGAGATTAAGGAAGGTCGGGCAACGGGAGGAAACCACGGGTCGTTGTTTCATGGTATGGCCCGTGGTATGACTCATGGTATCTAGCAGTGCCATTTTTCCTGTGAAATCATTAAGGTATTTTCATAAATTCTATGCTCCTAAGCCCTAAACTACATCATTTTAAGACATGAAGGGAGTGTTTTAATAGGGTTTAGCCTATATCAAGTCATTAGGCTTTCCCATGCATGCGAAGCTTTGAATTCTCTTGGAAGATCATTCTAGAATTCTCTCAATTCTTCCCCAATTCTCTTGGGCTTCCAAAGATAAGTTGAGAATTAGTTTACCCAGGTATGTAGGGCTATGACTGAAAGTTTCCTTTCACTCTCATGCCCAAATTTCTTCTCAAGTTCATGAATTCAAGTATATGATCTTATAGGGTTTTAACCCTATTTTATGAAATTCTCTATGATATGTCTATGAAGTCAATTTACCTCATGTTCTAAAGCATGTTTTAAGATTTATGGGTAGGTTTTATACATGATTTGATCATATATGCATGATTTCAAGTTTTAAAAAATTATGCCATATTATGCAAGTTTTATGAAAAGTCAAGTTTATGATCCATGATTTCAAGTATGATGAAATATCTAGCATGAATGAATGTTTATAAATTACCCATGTATGAATCTATGATTTTTACTTATGAAGTCTACTTCAAGTACGCATGATTTTAAGACTTGGGCATGCCCACACAAGTTAAGTATGTTTTCATGATTCAACTCAGTTTTATAAGATCAGTTTAACATATGGTTTGGAATCAAAACTCCTAATTCAACTTATGGAATGTTTGGAGCCAGGACTCCCCATGTTTAGATTTCAGACTATGCATATAATTATGATTTCAGCTTCATGGAAAAATGATGGGAGCACTATGCATATTTTCGAGAGTAGTGTCTAGAACCAAGTAGGCCAAGGGTTCTATTAAACCCTGGGTCTCAAAACTACGCGCCAACGTAGGTTTATATATTTACATTGAGACCTCGCTTGAGAGTTTCCCTGCCCGCCAAGGGCCTCATCTTCATATTGTTATCATGGTATCGTGCTTAGCCTTGGCAAGCTTTTGGACATCTCTTCCCATTTGAGTGTGATAGTTGGGACATCATGTAAGCTTTATCATGATAGCGTCAGTTATGACGAGTCTCCCATTATTCATCATGATTTCAGTTATTTATATTCATGACTTTTGATATTATATTTTATAGAAAGTTTGACCCAATGATCAGTTTATGAGCTTTTACTTATGATTTAAGCTATGAAAAGTCATATGATTTCTATTTTTAACCTTAGATCATTCTGTTCAAATACGATACTCAGGTTATGACTATATATGTTTCAGATTCAGATTTCAGTATGCAGTCCTTACTCTCATGATATACCAATTTTATTTATATGCATGATTTCAGTTAATATATACTCAGCATGTTTTACTTACCTTACATACTCAGTACATTCCAAGTACTAACCACATACTCTATGATGTATCATTTCATGCTATAGGTCCGAGCGATCATATTAAGTTTTGTCGTTAGTCTAGCTTTCCCCTGTAGTCCAGCTCAATTTCCATCATTGGTGAGTCCTCATCTTCTGAGGACATTAAGTTTAGTGTTTTATTATGCTATCTCAGTTTCAAACTTTAGCGAGCTAGTTGGGGGTGTTGTCCCATCAGCTAATCAGACAGTTTAGAGGCTTATCAAAGATTATGTAGACTTTCAGCTTTATCGAGTGTTAAATCCATTTTTATGTTATTCAGACTTCCACTTATTCATGTTTAAGTTATCCGTTTTTTCTTTGATGTATGCTTTATAGTTGCTATGTTCATGCCATGGGTTGACTTGGAATAATTCATGGTTCTAGGTCTCGTCTCTCGCTCTGGGGTCCTAGCTCAGGTCGTGACAAACTTGGTATCAGGGCAATGGTTTAGAGAGTCTTGCGGTGTCTAAAAGCCACATTGAGTAGAGTCGTTTCTATGGGTGTGAAGCACGCCACACTTATAATAATGCTCAAACTCACATTTCTTGACAATGTATGAAGTGGTCGTTGTCAATGAAGAACCCAACTAAGAGGTTAGGGTCGAACCCACAGGGAATAATGTAAGATCTAGAGTAATGTTGGTAATTGAACTTGTTGGTGATTTATCTCCAAATTGGGGGGTTTTAAATAAAATAATATTAAAATAAGATTATATTCGTGATTTAAATCAAGATTTGCAAACAACTAGGGTAAGTGTTTCCCATGGATTCATAACTACATCGGGTATACACACGTGATCAATCCCAATGCTTACTTGTAGAACTAATAACTAGGGTTCATCCAAATGACTGATTTGTCCCAATTGGATGACTATACTCAATCATCGGGTCAGGTCTCGTGAACAATTTCAATCTAACCGTTATCAATATGTTTCAAATTTAACTATCATGCGACCATAGCTCAAGTTAATACAATGATCATAAAGACCAAGGCTTTTTTGTAATTCTCTTTTACTAATATCTATTTCTCTAGGTTCAAGCAAGTAAAGATTTCAGGCAAGTCCTAACATTATACACCATTAAGAAACTTTTAAAGATGAACATAATACAATACAAGCGTTTAGCATTGGTTTTGAATCACATTTGTGTAACCCTATTTCGTTAATCCACCATGGTTCCCACACCCCCTAGTTGTGGAGGTTTTAGCCTCTCATGATTGTAAGATTACAATTTGCATTGATAGACAAACACATAAGTAAATACTTACAGCAACAATTGGAAGAAAACCAGATTTGAATTCAAAGAACAATCTCAAGAACAATGTGGGAATTCAAGAATTTGATCCCAAGAATTGCTCTACAAAACTTGATAAGAATTCACACAAAAATATCCTTCACACGTCTACTACTTCATTTCTGTCTTTCTCTATACTAAAATAAAACATAAAGGCTATTTATACAGATATTAGAAACCTTTTCCTAAGCTAACAGGGAATTTTCCATATCTGGTGTCGACTGTGTCACGACTGGACCTACGACCCATAGTAGGATTGTGCGGGTCATACCTGCTTCTCATACGACCTTGGCTTCTGTAGATTTGTTCATGTGTTGGTAGGCTGGTACAACTCATACCACAGTCCTACTACTAGTCCTACAATGCTTTCGTGATTTGGCCCTGAGAACTCTGATATCTTTTGAAATTTTCCACGGGTGTTGTGGCACGACTCGTACCTTCTTCCTACAACGTACTGTCTTTTATGTCTAAAGTTTTACTAAGTATTGAAGAATCTTCTAAAGTTCACCATGGATCATGGTACGGTTCGTATGTTGGTGTTACAATCTGTGAGTCCATCCGTACCAAGAGTTTGCCTTTGTGCAATTTTCTCTGAACAATTCCACGACTCCAGTTATGTCTCATACCATCTTGGTACTTCTCATATGAGTGTCGTATGTTGCTTTCCTCTTACTTCAGCCTTCTGAATTTCATCACTATTCTCAGTACAGCTCGTGCAATCAAGGTACGACTCATACTGAGGCTTGTACTGTGGCTGATTTTCTACATATTTAAGCCTCCTTTTGCACATTTTTGCTCCAACACTTATTTTTCCTGAAATCAATGTAAAAGTGCCTCATATCCATATAAGCATACCTAAGTCCATGCTATTTTCTCTATTTTAAGCGTCGAAAGTGCTGTAAACTCACAACATATCAACTTACGGGGAAGAGGCTACAAGGCGTTTTAGGAAATTTCTTTTTTCATGATCTTTGTCGTGAGATAAAATATATCTCCATTCCTTCTAACTTATGCTATACGTGTTTGCATAAATATGCCTCCACGCTGAGTAAATAGAAGAAGGAATGGCAACGAAAATGTCCATGACAATAGCGATGGAGATGGGCATTAGCAAGCCCTGCCAGCACCAACAAATCCTTTGCCCGAGCAGGTCACTCATGTCGAGTTTAGAGTGGCATTTAAGATGTTTTCATAGGCTATGACCGCTCAGGTCAATCAGTATACAGTGGCTTATGTTCCTCAGAATGGGAACACAACAGCGACTAGGGCTTGAGACTTTCTCAGGATGAATCTGATAACGTCTAAATTCACTCCTCATAAAGAGAGAGTGTAAACGTCATTGGCAAAACAAATATATCCGAAGAGTGTCGGGGTGCTTAGATGGCACAAAAGTTTTTTATCAAGTCAAACTAAAGAGTAACATTGTATTTAAAACAAGAAATTAAAATTTGAGGATCTACAATATCACAACTAAAATGCAATCAACTATTGATCAATCGACACGATAACCAACTTGAAATACAAATATGAGCAAGAGCTAGGGGTATGCTTTTGAATGGTGTATCAATTGGATTGGAACTAACTAGGTAATTAATTAATTAATCATAATTATAAATAGTCATGGACGAGGTGACATCTGATGTTTTTCAACCACAGGGTGGTCTTTTGCCTCGGGTTTTCTCAAACCCTGAGATCTCAAAAAATAAATCCATTAAGACTTGGGTTAGATTTGAGTTATTTTTAGCCTCAAATCTCTCAAGGGTTCATGGCCATGGGTTTTAGCTATGTCTAGGCTAACCCC
>JACEIK010004063.1:110220-124598 GCA_018107945.1 Datura stramonium
ATCTCAAAACTCCATCTTTGGTTACCTAGAAATCTGTAATTTCCCCTCACTTAACCTTATCTCTGAACTAAACCAGATTAGGGTCTTCGTACTACCGTTCTTTCACTTCCACAACTAACAATGATACTTTCATATTCTGAATTACTGTTGCACTGTCTCTCGAATCTACTATATGGACGGCTAAACTGGTTAACTGATGCATTTCTCGGGCCAGTTCCCATTGTCCTGGCTTCAGGTGTGCTAAACTCCCCATGGATTTACGGCTGAGGGCATCTGCTACAACATTGGCTTTCCCTGGGTGGTACAAAATATTCACATCATAGTCTTTCAACACCTCTAACCAGTGATATACTAGAGGCTCTTATGATTAGTGAAAATATCTACATGAACGCTATACAGATATTGCCTCCATATTTTCAAGGCATGAATCACCGCGGCTAATTCCAGGTCATGGGTGGGGTAGTTCTTTTCATGCTTCTCCAGCTGCCTGGAAGTGTAAGCAACTACTTAACCATGCTGCATCAGAACACATCCTAACCCGATGCCTGAAGCATCGCAGTATACTGCATAACCCTTTGATCCTTCTGGAAAGGCTAATACTGGTGCTGAGGTCAGTCTGTTTTTCAATTCCCAAAAGCTCTGTTCACATGCTTCAGTCCAGTGAAATTTAGCTACCTCCTGAGTTAACTTGGTCAAAGGCGCTACTAAGGTGGAAAATCCTTCCACGAACCTTTTGTAATACCCAGCTAACCTCGGTCGGAGTGGTAGGTCTAGGCCATGTTTTCACTGCTTCAATTTTATACGAGTCTACCTGAATGCCAGCATCTGACACAATGTGGCCCAAAAAGGCTACTGAATTCTGCCGAAATTCACATTTAGAAAACCTCGGATACAGCTGGCGATTCCTGAGAGTTTGGAGCACTGTTCATAGGTGATCTCGGTGATCTGCCTCTGAGCGGGAATATACTAGAATATCATCAATAAATACTATCACAAACAGGTCCAAATACAGCCTTAAGATGTTGTTCATCAAGTCCATGAACACTGTTGGAGCATTTGTCAGTCCAAAGGACATGACTAGAAATTCAAAGTGGCCATACCTTGTCCTGAAAGAGGTTTTTGGAATATCCCACTCACGAACCCGAACCTGATGATACCCTGACCTTAAGTCAATTTTTGAGAAATACTTTGCCCCTTGCAACTGGTCAAACAAGTCGCCTATTCTGGGAAGCGGGTACTTATTCTTGATAATGACTTTATTCAGCTGCCGATAGTCTATACACATACGGAGGGAGCCATCCTTCTTTCTCACAAACGGAACTGGTGCTCCACACGGTGAAGTACTCGGCCTGATGAAGCCCTTATCTAGCAGATCTTTCAACTATTCCTTCAATTCTCTTAGTTCAGCAGGAGCCATTCGGTACGGAAGAATAGATATGGGTTGAGTACCTTATAATAAATTAATTACAAAGTTGATTTCCCATTCTAGGGGAATGCCATGTAGCTCATATGGGAATACATCTGGAAATTCATTGACTACTGGAATGGACTGAAGAGTTGGAGATTCTGCTTGGACATCCTGAACTCTGACATATGATAAATACATCCTTTTGCTATCAATTTTCTGGCCCGAAGATAGGAAATAAACCTACCTTTTGGCGTTGATGCACTACCTTTCCACTCCCATACAACCTCCCCTGGAAAGTGGAATCGGACAATCTTGGTCCAACATTCAACATTGGCATAGCATGGCGCCAACCAATCCATACCCATAATTGCATCAAAAGCAATCATCTCTAGTTCTATCAAATTTTCTAAAGTATGTCGACCAACAACCTCTATTATTCACCCCTGGTAGACCCTCTTGGCTATGATAGAGTCACCGATGGGTGTAGACACTAAGAAAAGCCGCTGGAGCGATTCCGGTGTAATACCAAACTTTTGAGCAACTAATGGGGTAACATAAGACAAGGTGGATCCCAGATCTATTAGTACATAAATAGAATGAGAGCAAATGTCCAGCATACCTGTCACCACATCTGGTGATGATTCTAACTCCTGTCGTCCCGGTAAAGTATAAGTGCGATTCGGACCAGTACCTGAGCTAGATGCCCCTGATCTGCCTCGGCCTCTGCCGGCTGGAGCTGAGGGCCTACACCCTGCTAGAGATGCTGGGGAACGTGATCCTACTGAAGATCTATCATGTCAGTCCCGATCACTCTGACCCTTAGCTGGACAATCCCTCATCTGATGACCCTCCTGTCCACAGGTATCACATGTTGTGGAACCATACCTGCATGCCCCGAAGTGACGTCGACTGCAAATAGGGCAAAGTCGCACGGTGAATCTACTCTGCTCTACTCCTCTCAACAGTTGTGAACCTGCTGATCGTGAGCTCTCGTCGGGTCCCAACTTCCCCCGACAACCAAATCCACTCCCCTGTTGCTATTGTGGGGGTAGGGGTCTAGGTGGTCTGCCTGAAAATCGTGGCCTTGGACCACCCTGGGACTCCGCCTATATGTCACCAGGTCTGGCCCTACGGCGCTGCTCCTGATCTGCCCTCCTTATCTCCCGTTGTCACTGTCTGATCCCTTCAATATTCTGAGCAAAAGCCTGGACGTGGGAAATAACCATGTCCTCACGCAGAGTGGCCGTAATACAGGTCTCCACATATTATGGATTCATCCCCATAATAAATAGATGCACCCTGGCAGGCATGGTATCCACAAAAGATGGTGCATATTGGGCCAAGGAGTCGAACCTCATAGCATACTCCCAGACACTCATCAACCCTGCTCTAGATGTAGGAACTGATCAACCCGGGCCTGTCGAATTTCCCGTGGTAGGTAGTGGTCCAGGAAAGCCTCTAAGAAGCTGGGCCATGTCGGAGGGGAAACATCTCTCCCTCGGTACCTCTCCCAACTCTCGTACCACAGTATTGCAATTTCTCGTAGCTGAAATACCGCTAACTCAACTGACTCTGCAGGTGTAGCATGCATTACCCTGAAGATCCGCTGCATTTGATCCAAGAAATCCTGAGGGTCCTCCGCCCGATCCGTCCCTATAAACTGTGGGGGACTCAAGGCGAGGAACTCTCGGACCCTCGAACTACCGGCCCCTCCTGAGGACTCTGCGACTGTGGGTGCCACTGGAAGACGTTGTGCAGCTATCATCTGAGCTAGCATAACAATAACACTCCTAACCTACTGATCCGATGGTACCGGTATAGAGACTACTGGAGGCGGTGCCGTCACATTTTCCGCTCCGAGTAGCTCCTGGCGTAGTGGAGAGTGCGGGGGAGACCGAGATGGTGTCTCCCTGTCGCCCTCAGATCGGGATGACTCTGACTGAGGCACCCTGTTGGTGCCTTCCCCTGCTGCAACATCCAATCTCCTACCAGTCGAGGTGTGTCGCGGGTCTGCCATTTCTCTGTAGATAAAAGAACATGGTAATCTTAGGGACTCAACCCTATACTTTACAACTCTATAGCACGACTGGATAAGAAGAAAGAGTAACCATTCTATCATGCCTTGCAGCCTCCTGCCTATAGAATGTGGTGCACAACACATCAATAGAGAAGAATCTACTTAGATCGGCTTGCAGACTCCCTGGGATACTACCTGCTCTGATACCAAGTATGTCCCACCCCACCTTGGGAGGCATGACTGTCACCTAGTGCCCTACTAGGATCTGAACTAACTGAGCTAACTAAGCCTAAACACTTCTGGTGCAGGCTTACTCCCCGAATCAAGAAAACAACGGGCTATATCACGCCTGTAAATACAACCTCCGGCTGAAAAGGCCTTATAGACACCTGTAAAAGAAAACAACTAACCAGAAACAGGCAATAACAGGGAATCCTTTGCAGGCCGACAAGACCACCATGATGTCTAGTTATCAATGTAAAGTAAAACCAGTGTTAAGCTAACCTATGGCCAACAAGGCCGCTAATCTGCCAGCTAAACAAGGCCCCACATGGACAACACGTAAACTAAAATACATATGGGCCCCACACAGCGATTAACACCTAACCAAAGGGAAATAGAAACAATCTTCAAGCCTCTAGGAGTAATATGATGGTCGGGACAGGGCCTCGACCTACCCATGAACTGTACAATTAAAAGGAAGTAACCTTCTATCAACAAGCTCCGGAAGAAAAGAGTTAACTGCTCTAGTGACACTGGCTGTAAGCTATGAGGGACCTGCTTCTCGTCTATTTGTACCTGCAGGAAAGTAATGCAGCGCCCCAGAAAGGGCGTCAGTACAATATGTACTGAATATGTAAGGCGATAATTGTAAATGACTAAAATAAAGAGATAAAAAAATTAAGGAATAGAGATCATACCTGAGTAATAGAACGTTTTACTATCTAACTATCAATAACTAAAGCAAACATAAACCTTACCTGGCCCCCATAAGCCGGAAGGTACAATCAGCACAGAATAACCCAACTAGGGCCACCATAAGCCCTGGTGGGTACACCTCAATCTATATACCCCTATCCAAGTTCACATTGGTCAACTAATAGCTATAGCCGTCCTACCAATCCCCTGGGTCTGTAACTGAGCCCGCTCGGCCCGTAATTGTAACTGTGTCTGAGTCTGATGGACTCCTGATATCTGCACCACGGGCACCAAGCTAGACGGGAGTGTATAAATCCAACCATGGAATATGAGGACCTGGGACCTCATCTTCGTCCCTGGCGGACGGCATACTGCTCCGCAGAGCGACGTCATCTCGCCCATGGCGGGCATCGACACATCTAATAACCCTGGGGTCAGTCATGGAGGCTATACAGGCATAATCCATCCCAAACTAAACATTGGATATAAGTTTCAGCTAATAACAACGACTAACCATAATAGGCATACTTCTGGTACTCTTACAGGGACTCAAACTGAGTTATCATACTAAGAAAACTAACTTACCGAAGGAAACTGCTTTAACATACCTCGTTCGCCGATTACTGACTAACTGGCGAGTTCAACTCGTATTTAATTTCTCTTCTCAACTGCAATTGTATTATTAGAAGAATGAGGCTAATTCCAGTACTAAATTCGATGAAAATCGATAACTTATATAGAAATATTAACTATATTTCAACTTGACAGAACACGGTCGAAAACTCATAATTTCTCGAGAATCCAGAAGGGAGAAATGCTTACTTTAAGCCTGTGATCGTATTGACACTAGTTTGGAGCAATTCCAATAACTTTAGCTCGGCAGAGTTACAATTTGCCGGGGAATTTTGCGAAACTAACTCCATAGTAACGCTCCTTGCAGCCTTATACTTCAATACCGAAAGTTAATTTGAATTGGGGAGGCATTTCGCAGCGTAAACAGAGGAAATTATATCGATTTGTTCATCTTCTCCCTCTGTTGGTCGAATATAACATGTTTATATTCAAAATAATGAAGGGAGGACCTATATATACTTGGGCGGTGGACAGGGGTCCGTGGCACGGACCCTGTCGTGCCAATTCTAGGCCGCGCCAGGGAGGGTCTGTGCTATGCTTCCCCTTTGGGTAGCTGGTCCTGCCTTCTCCCGCGCAGTCCCGACTCTGTGCTCGTTCGACCTTTCCCCGGGCCCTTTCTCGTACACCTTACCCTCTAAAACACTTAACCAACATACGAATAGGTCGTCTTAATATTAGAAACTTACAGGGTGTAACATGGAGGAAGTGCATCTTAGAGAGAGGGAGGCCAAGAGTGCCAGGATAGAATATTATGGGTTCTCTCAATAAAGATGGAGAGGCGTACATCGCCAGCAGTCTCATCAGAGGTCATTAGCTCCAGTGTTATCATCGGTTAGTGCCCCATCTAGACTACAAGGTGATCAGAGGAGTAGAGCCTCATGTTCGAGGGGCCAGAGAAGCATGCAGATCGAGCGTACCTTTTCGGCCTGCGGAAAGTATGGCAAGAGTCATATGAGAGAGTGCTTCATGGGATCAGATATCTATTTTAGGTGTTGTAGATCCGTCCACATGCGCGGGGAGTGTCCCTTGGCTAGACAGGGTGATAGTAGAGGCCATGTTCATGCTATTAGTTCAGCAGCATCCCCAGCTCAGCAGGGTGCATCCACCAGTGCTGGTGGTGGCCAACACCAGAATAGGTTTTATGCCCTTGCATCCCAACAAGAGCATGAGACTTCACCAGTTGTGGTCACTGGTATGTTACGAGTATTCCACTTTGATGTATATGCATTGTTAGATCCAGGGGCTACCTTATCTTTTGTGATGCCCTATGTTGCTAGTAGATTCGGAGTCAGTCCCAAAATTCTATCAGAACCCTTCTCAGTCTCTACTCCAGTCGGTGATTCAGTTATAGCTCGGCGGGTATATAAAAATTGCCCTGTCACAGTCCTTTAGAAAGTCATCTCAGCAAATTTACTAGAGCTAACCATGACAGATTTTAATGTTATGTTTGGAATGGATTTGTTACGTGCATGTTATGCCTCAGTAAATTATAGAACCCGTGCAGTAGAGTTCTGGTTTCCAGGTGAGCCAGTCCTAGAGTGGAAAGGTAGTTCAGTTGTGCCAGTAGGTCGCTTTATTCCCTACCTTAAGGCCAGAAAGATGATTTCTAAGGTTGCATGTACGATCTAGTTAGGGTTAAGGATGTTACATCCGAAACCCCGACTATCCAGTCAGTTTCCGTAGTGTGCGACTATCCAGAAGTGTTTCTAGATGATTTACTGGGAATTCCCTCTAAGCGGGAGATTGATTTTTGTATTGACCTTCTTCCCGATACGCAGCATAAATCTATTCCTCCTTACGAAATGGCTCCAGCTGAGTTAAAGGAGTTGAAGGAACAGTTGAAAGATCTCTTAGACAAGGGTTTCATCAGACCTAGCAAATCCCTATGGGGTGCACCAGTTCTCTTCGTCCGAAAGAAAGATAGTTCCCTTCAGATGTGCATTGATTACTGGCAATGAACAAGGTCACCGTTAAGAACAGGTATCCTCTCCCCAGGATTGATGATTTATTTGATCAGCTTTAGGGTGCTAAGTGATTTTCATAGATAGACCTCAAATCTGGATACCATCAGCTCGGGGTTTGGGAGAGTGGCATTCCGAAGACGGCCTTCAAGATTCAGTATGGTCACTATGAGTTTGTAGTTATGTATTTTGGACTAACGAATGAACCTGCAACTTTTATGGATTTGATGAACAGGGTGTTCAAGACATATTTAGATATGCTCGTGATTGTGTTCATAGATGATATTCTCATATACTCTCGGAGCTAAAAGGAGGATGTCACTCATTTGAGGGTAGTGCTAAAGACTCTGATGGATCGCCAGCTGCATGCTAAGTTCAGCAAGTGTGATTTTTGGCTAAACTAAGTGGCATTTTTGGGTCGTGTGGTGTCAAGTGAGGGTGTACAGCTGGACTCTTAAAAGATAGAAGTTGTGAAGAATTGGCCTAGACTAGTGAGCCCTTCGGATATCAAGAGTTTCTTGGGTTTAGCTGGACTATCGGAGGTTTATGAAAGGATTTTCATCCATTGCAGCATCGTCGACTAAGTTGACCTAGAAGGAAGTGATATTTCAATGGTCGAAGGCTTGTGAGAAGAGCTTCCAAGAGCTGAAGACTCTACTCACCTCAACACCAGTGTTGACCTTACCTGAGGGTACCGATGGGTTTGTGGTATACTGTGACACCTCGAGGATCAGTCTTTGTTGTGTATAATGCAGCACGGTAAGGTTATAGCCTATGCGTCTAGGCAATTGAAGGTCCATGAGAAAAACTATCCGACTCATGACCTCGAGTTGGCAATGGTAGTATTTGCCTTAAAGATTTGAAGACACTATCTGTACGGGGTCCATGTGGATGTGTTTACGGACCATAAAAGCCTATAGTATATGTTTACCTAAAAAGATCTAAATCTACGTCAGAGGAGGTGGTTGGAGCTTTTGAAATATTATGACATGAGTGTCCTTTATCATCCGGTCAAGGCTAATGTGGTGGCATATGCTCTTAGCAGGATTTCTATGGAGAGTGTGACCCATGTAGATGAGGAGAGGAAAGATTTAGTGAAGGATGTGCATCGAGTTGCACAGCTAGGAGTTCGTTTCCTTAATTCAGCAGAAGGTGGTGTCATTGTTCAAAATGGATCAAAATCATCCTTGGTGACCAAGGTCTAATCTAGACCAAGATGGGGATCATATTTTGGTGAAGTTGAAGGAGGCTATTCAGAATCAAAAGGTGGAGGTTTTCTCCCAAGGGGGAGATGGTTTGCTTCGTTATCAGGGTCATCTGAGTGTTCCGGGTGTTGATGATTTAAGAGATTGGATGTTTCACGACGTTCATGGTTCCATACATTCGGGTGCCACCAAACCGTGACCTACGGGAAGTCTATTGGTGGAATGGCACGAAGAAGGATATAGCGGAGTTTGTGGCTAAGTGTTCAAATTGTCAATAGGTGAAGGTTGAGCATCAAAGACCGGAGGTGTGAGTCAATACATTAGAATTCCTACTTGGAAGTGGGATAAAATCAATATGGACTTCATTATGGGGTTGCCTCGTACTCGCCGACAGTATGACTCTATTTGGGTAGTTGTAGACAGGTTGTCTAAAGCAGATCATTTTCTATCAGTCAAAACTATCGATTCAGCGGAGGATTATGCTAAACTATACATTCGGGAGTTAGTTCGATTGCATGGAGTACCCTATCCATTATATCAGATAGAGGTGCTCACTTTACCTTCCAGTTTTGGAGATCGTTTCATAAGGGACTTGGTACTTAGGTCAAGATTAGCACAGCATTTCACATAAAAATAGATGGTCAAGCCAAGCGGACCATTCAAACTCTTGAATATATGTTGAGGGCATGTGTGATTGATTTTAAAGGTAGTTGGGATGATCATTTACCTCTCATTGAGTTTGCATATAACAACAGTTACCATTCCAGCATTCAGATGGCTCCGTTTGAGGCTCTATATGAGCGGAGATGTAGATCGCCTATTGGTTGTTTTGAAATTGGTGAAGCTGCATTGATAGGACCAGATTCAGTTCATGAGGCTTTAGAGAAAGTTCAGCTTATAAGGGAAAGGTTGAAAATAGCTCAGAGTCTCCAAAAGTCCTATACGGACGAGAGAAGGAGAGAGCTTGAGCTTGAAGTTAATGATTGGGTGTTTCTGAAGGTACCTCCCATGAAGGGACTGATGAGATTTGGATAAAAAGGGAAACTCAGTCCCCGATATGTTGGCTCACGCCGAATTATAATACGGGTTGGCAAGGTAGCATATGAGTTGGAGTTGCCCTTGGAATTGGCTTCAGTGCATCCGGTGTTTCATGTGTCTATTTTGAAGAAGTGCATGGGTGACCCGGCTTTGGTTGTTCCGATGGAGAGTGTAGGTGTGAGGGATAGCCTCAGCTACGAGAAAGTTCCAGTGAAAATACTTGATCGTCAGGTTCGGAAGCTAAGAAACAAAGAAGTAGCCTCAGTAATGTTTTTGTGGAGGCTTCTGCATGTCGAGGGAACTACGTGGGAAGCTGAAGCAGATATGATGGTTAAATACCCGCTTCTATTCCCATCTGACTCAGTTTCGGCTTGAGGTACTAGTTTCCTCCCTAGTACTCTATTCACTTTCATGTTCAGTTCATGTGTCCCAGTTCTTTTAGGTTAATGTATGAATGTGTAATTCATGAATTCATTTCAGTCATATATTCCAGTTCGGAGTCAATCACTCCGTCAGTTTTCAGCCTTAGAAGTTCAATATGTGAGATGTCAGTTATTTTTCCCCAGTTTTTCAGTATGTTCATTCACATTCGAGGACGAATGTTCCGAGAAGGAGATATTGTAATACCCCGAAAATGCCTAAGAATGGACTCGAGATTTGAAATGAAAATAGTAGAAAAATCAGAGATTTCTCTCAGAACAACTCATGGTACGGGTCGTTGGTAGGTCTAACGACCCGTTGGAGGCACTCGTAGTGAGGGTCTATAGAAGTATACTTGGGAGTAATGGGTCCAAGGACAACCCATTAATTGATATAACGAGTCGTGGTAAAGGGGTCGTTATGAGGGTGGTCCTTGTCAAGGTGGCCAGCATGAGTCACGGTATGACTCGTTGTATAAGACAATGAGTCGTGGTATGTTTCCGTTGGGGGGATTTTCAAGAAGTGAGCAGTAGTGACGACAGACAAAAGAGATGAGTCATTGGGTCTAGTAACAACTCGTCCTGTACAGTCGTGGTGGCAGACCTGAGTCTGGAAAATGGAGTGAAACCACGAGTAAGGTAATTATCCGTTGGAGCAAAGAACGAATTGTTGTAGGCCTCGTGGTCACTGGCAGTATAGAAATTTCAAAATTTTCATTAAGGGTATTTTCATAATTTCTAAACTCTAAGGTCCTAAACTATATCGTTTTAAGCTCAGTTAGTGGTGTTTTAAGGGTGTTAAACCTATTCTAAGTATTTTTACTCCATGCATGTAACTTAGAGCTCTTCCTTGGAGATCAAACTTGAAGAATTTCTCCAATTTCTTTTCAATTTCCTTTGGGCTTTCAAGAGGAAGTGCAAATATAATTTACCCAGGTATGTGAGGATATGAATGAGAATTCCTTTCACTCTCATACCCTAAATCCTTCTCAATTCCATGGATTTTAATTCTAGATTCAAGTTTCATGATCTGTGAGGTTTATTCTAATTCTTGTGAAATTCTCCATGATATATTTATGAGTATATTCCCTTCATGTATCAAATCATATTTTATGATCTATGGGTAGATTTTATAACTATTTTGATTATTAATTTATAGTTTCAAATTTAAATTGAATTATGTCAAATTATGCATGCTTCATGAAAAGTCAAGTTATGATTGTAGTATGATTTTTATCTTATCAAGTCTAAATTATGATTTATAATATATGTTCTGACTTTTCTTCAAGTACTCATCATGGATTTATGAATATCAAGTATGTATATGTTTCACAAGTATGCATGGATATCATAATTTATGAATTTATGACTCTTGGCCAATTCATGGGCCCTAATTCATGGCAAATCATGTATTTCAAGTATGATCAAGTATGTTATGATATAATTAGCCATGACCTTCATGAATGATTTATGATTATGATATGAGCCTCGTGTGGATATTTTTTGGAGCAGTCTAACACCGAGTAGACCCGACGTTTAGGTAAACCCCGTGGTCTCAGAACTACATGCCACTATAGGTACATATATACAAATGTTAATGGATCCCCGTGATATCACATAGTGCACATCCCTTACCTGGAAAGTCTGGGACGGTTCTGCCCACTTGAGCGAGATATTTAGGGCATCATGTAAGCTCTATCATGATGGTGTCGGTTATGACGAGTCCTCCTATTGTTCCTCATGATTTATGCATGGTTATGTTCATGTTACTTTGGCTCAAATTATGTTTTATAAATTCTTCTCTTATGATTATGGTTATGACTGGTTTACAAATGGTTTTAAAACCTTGAGCCCTTATATTTACATTATGATATTTACTTAATGATCTTGTTGTCCTACTCTTATGAACTCTTATGTATTTTAACTGTCTATTTTACGTACCTTACATACTCAGTATATTTCAAGTACTGACCACATATTCTATATTGTATCGTTTCATGATATAGGCTCGTACATTCAGTTTCAGCCCCGCCATTAGCAGATTTTCAGAGTTCGCATACCTCAGATAGAGTTGGTGAATCCTCATCCTTCAAGGACCCTTTTTCAGTTTATGTTTATTGTTTTCAGTTTTAGTCCTTAGTGAGCTAGTTGGAGTCTTGTCTCATCAACTCATCAGTATGTAGAGGCTTATCAGACATAGTATGTATTCAGATGTTTAGATATTATTATGTTCTCAGCTTTCCGTTATAATGTATGATTAGACTTCCGCATCATTATGTTGAGCTTTATATGTTATGTTCATGTCATGGATTGACTTGGAGCCTCTCGGGGTTTCTTGTCCCGTATCTCAATCCGGGTCTATGTTCGAGTCGTGAAATAACTATTACATGAACTGTTAACATTATTCTATAGGTAATATAAGCATTCGGAAAAAAATCAAGTCTTTTTATTTGATTGAGTATATCTATTAAAGTATTATCATCTATTTGTACTAACTACCTTAACACTTTTAACTCAAAAAAAAAAGTCTAAACCATCAATAGCAAAATGATTATTATATTTTAAAGAATATTCAAGGTTAAGGAAATATTTTTCTCAAATCCTCATCATCTAACGATCTCCTTTTTTACCACTAAATAGAAACCCAAAAATGCTTTCAAAAGCTTCACATTGTTCAAATCTATTTTGAAGAAAAATAATGGTTTAGTCTACTATGTACAAGAAGTAAGCAACTCTAAAAGATTCTTCAAGAGACTTTGTGATTTCATTATTAACATTCTCATCAAATTGTTTCTTTCTATTTATTACACATTTTCTATGAAATTTAAGTTCTATATTCATCTGTAATGCAGTTTCTTTGACAGAAATCATAGCACTTACAGATCCTTGCTCTCTACGTTTGTTAAAAAAAGAAATCAAGTCTTTTAGTTGATCTATCGCAACATCAATATGCATATCTTTTGATTTTAAGGATTTGCTAATTTTTTTAACCGCAAATTATATATCATGGAAAATAGTCATACCCAATATAAACTCAAAATTTTCACGCTCATATGTTGCTAAGAAACTAGCTTCACTTTTAGTTTTTGGATCCTCACTATCTTCTGCCAATTTTAGTAAAGCGTCTTTTATTTTTCGAGTTTGAAATCTTATGGTTTTAATACTTTCGTTATGAATTTTCCATCGTCCTAGTGATAATGATTTAAGAGTTAGGATGGACACGCTATCTTTTAATACTTTTCATCGTTTAGTAGTAGAAGAAGAAAATAGTGTGTATATATGTTGTAGCACTCTAAAAAATGATATAGATTTTGTGCAAGAATTAGCAATATCACAAAGTACTAAATTTATATTATGACAACCACATGGAGTATAAAATGATCTAGAATTTATACTTAGAAGTCTTTTTTACACTCCTTGGTGTTTTTCCTTCATATTAGATCCATTACCAGATCCTTGTCCTCTAAAAATGTCAATGTCAAGTTCAATATTTTAAATCTAATCTATAATAACTTCAAAAAGACCTTTACAACTTGTATCATCCACTTTTAAAAAAAAATTAAAATATTCAGTAACTTTTATAGGAGTTGTTGAAATATCCACACTTTGCAATATAAAAGACATTTGTTCTTGATGACTAGTATTCGGAGTGCAATTAAGTATAATTGAAAATACTTTTATTTCTATAATTTTTGTAATAATTTTAATTTTACTCGCCAATAGATTTATTAATTCATTTTGTATGTTATGTCCTAAGTAATGATTATGAATTTCATCATGTTTAATTCATTAGATATGATCTTGCATGATTAGATCAAATTCTGCAATTATTTCAATTAAACTTAAAAAGAATTTCATTGTTCTCTTGATAAATCTTCTCATTTTTTCCCCTAAATGTCAAATTATTTTTCCCAAGAGTTTTTATTATGGAAACAATTCTTGATAATACATTTTTTCGGTGTTCTTTATCTCTGTTGATTTGATCTTGAACATCTTTATCAATTGTTTTATTTTTATCCAACCTCATTTCTTGATCCGCACATACACTCATATTAATAATATGTCCATTTAATATTTCATGAGCTTTAATCTTAGCACTATGATTTTTCCAATCTCTACTACCTTCACTTGCTAGTTTACTATTACTATTACTAATACTTGATGTTGTATTAAACAACTGGCACCAAAAATAAAATACTTTATCCAAGTCTTCAGAATAAATTAACCATTTTATTTTCTTACTTTACGCATTTGCTAAATTTTGAAAATAATGGATATTAGAAAATGTCTTGATAATTTTTCATTTTAAAAGTTTGTATTAGTAATTCTAATCGGTCCCTTTTTTGCTAGTAGGTCCCTCAACTTTGTATCAATATTGATCCATTAACTATGATAATATATATTTTTAGGAATAAAATTACTTGGTTCATTAAGTTTTTTATTGTTTTGAGGATCTATGTTAGATTTTTCACTAATTTCCTCCTCTTCTTCTTGAATAATATTATCATTCAATTCAACTGGGTTAGTAACTTGCTCATCTTGAGAACATTCTCCTATATTTTTTAATTTTGTTTTTACATTGTTTATTAAAAATTTATCTAAAGCTTCTTTTTGAGATTGTATCAAAGCTTTATTTTTTCTTCTTCTTTTTTTTAAGGTTTTGAAGAGCCGGGTTCATATTTTCTATCTGATATTTTTAAATTTTAATAAATAGTAAAAGAGTAATTTATGTCTATGGGTGTGAAGCGCGCCACACTTACGGGGAAGAGGGTACATGAT